>JAGWCC010001745.1:0-15136 GCA_022651775.1 Drusus annulatus | reverse complement strand
GCTTTTTTGGACATTTGTTTATTTGCGCCCAACAGCGCTCAGTCCTCCACTAATAGAGTTTCCTGCATTCATCCTTCTTTCAATATTCTTATCAGCCTTTCCGTCTAAATAAAATATACTTCCTAAATACACAAACTCATCCACTTTACCCCAAGTTTTCATCATTCACAACTATATTATACGCTGTTCTCATGCTTTTTCTCTTTCAAACACCATGACTTTTGTACTTACATTCATCATCAAGTCATTCTGCATACACACTTGGTTTAATCCTAGATACAAGAAAACTGTAGTTTTCCCATACATAAATGCCTTCACTCCTGCTGTTAACTTCCAACCCTATGCATATAGCTGAAGTTTTTGTTTCAACGTCCATCCAGTCACCCAACGCTCTTCTCGTCCTGCAGTTTTTATTTAATTGAAATATCTTTGGTGGTCGCCTTCTCCCATTCCCCGCTGCATATCCCAACCAGTTTTGTAAACCATGAAGCCAATCATGGTATATCTTACACTCCACAACAATATTTTTTAGATTCCTTCTCTTAAAGAAATTATTTTTCTTCTCATTTATTTATTTATTTTTATACTAATGGAACATTGTCCAATAAAAAAAAATACATTTCACGAAATGTGAAAAAAGAGCAACAGATAAAGAACAGCACATACATAATATTTGAAGCAATGATAAAAATATACATTTGGTGGAACATTCAAGTCAAAGCCTGAACAAGGTTTTTGTAGAGTTGTAAAAAATTACATAAATCGTTTAGACTGATACCAAAATTTCAAGACCATGGCTTGAGTTAACAAGTCTCAACATTCTGGACAGTGGAGAATGATACCCATAATTAGTAGAGTGATGATTGAGGAACAGCAATTCATTGTGTCTAAGTCAAGGAATGTTGAACTGGATGAGTTGCAACATAGAAATATGTAAATGTAAAAAAATGAAGTTATTGTTATTGAAATCGATGTTGTTTGCAGGTCAAGGGGCGTTTGAAGCCGTACGTGAAGGACCCCTACGGCTGCGACCTGCTGGACAAGCTGCTCCAGCTAGACCCGTCCAAGCGCTATGACTCGGACACGGCACTCAACCACGACTTCTTCTGGACGGACCCCATGCCCTCGGACCTGGCGGGCATGCTGGCCCAGCACACGCAGAGCATGTTCGAGTACCTCGCGCCCCCGCGCCGCCCCGCCCACCTGCGCCACCAGCACCACCTGGGCGGGCCCAACAACCTACCTAAACCCAACACGTCTGCCGTGCAGGACAGCGGCTACCAGGACCGAGTATTTTAATTGGTTCAATCTATCTCGTGTTAGAATCATTCATTGTAGATGTCACGTTTTCCTCATTGTGTTTGTTCCCTTCGAATGTGTCGGTTTTTGTAAAAACCTGAATTATTGGCTACCAGAATCACCTTTGTCATTTGACCATATTTAATCTTTTTCGTGTTGATTCATTCACTGTAGACGTCAAATTTTTCTCAAAATGTTTTTGGTTTGACTCTTCAAAAACTGTTGGGTTTTCTTTGTTTGTTTCTGCAAAAATCCTTTGGCTTTTGTTCAATTTTTATAATCTGTATTATTGGCTACCAGTATTGGATTTTTTAAATTTGGTAATATTTAATTTTTCTTGTGTTAGATTCATTTATTGGAGACACCACGTTTTTCTCATTGTGTTCTTTGTTTTTTTGTTAATTTTACCAGGATTGTATATTTTAATTTATTCAATCTTTCTTGGATTAGATTCACCATTTGTTTTTCTTTAGTTTTTGAAACCTTTATGTTTGGCTATCTGGATCACATATTTTAATTTATCGTTAATCAATGTTTCACATATTTTGGATTCATTAATTCTAGACGTCTTGTAATGTTTTTTTTTTTCAAGTGTACATATTTTATTTGTTTCTTCAAAAAAATGTTTTATGTTAGTTCTTAAAACCTGTATTATTATAATAATTTGTATTAATTTAGAGTTTTTAGTATATATGTATTTCTTATTACATGGCATAGGTTTTACTTTTCAAACTCATTGGCATAATATTTTGCATAAAGCTTAATCTCGAATATCAAAATGTTATTCCTTCCCCGCATAATATTGGTTCAGTACAATTTTTTTTTTTGTTTTTTTTTGTATGACATTTGTGTCATAAGCATATTTTTTTTCTTTACAATTTAACACATTTTTTTAACCGTAAAAAAGCAGTGGACAATGTGTTTAATTTATTTAAGTTAATATATTATGTAGTAACTATAATTCAGTGATATTTGAATCTTCTGTTTTTATTTTGCTATTTTATGGATTTAGCTTTTTATTCCAAGCTATCATCAATAAGGATTTAAAAAATAATCAAATTTATGGTATAAGCATACTATCAACTTTTGACCTTAAAATATTTAACAAGAATGTTATTTTAGTGCTAAAGTCAAAATTATTAAAAATATGTTTAGGGTATTGGTGGTTATTGGAAAAAGGAGTATTTTGAAAATGACTATTGTGATATAAAAAAGGGTTATTAAGGTTGTTGACTAATTGAGAAGTATGGATTCGAAATGTTTACTTTAATCGTAAGCTTATTTTTAGTTTCTTTTGTGATACATTATCATTTAATGAATTTAACCTCAAGTCATAATACTTAACCGTTTAAGTGTGTGTGTCTATTTAATGTTCATAGTAATAGCTTGTTACTGGCTTTATGAGACCAAAGACTACCAGAAGCATTTACTGATTTCACTTCAAACAATCGCCCGTTTGGTCACTATCGAAGACTTGCAATATTGATACTCACTGCAAGTCCAGATCTAGAATCTTCTGACTTAATGGTTCAACACTGTGTTGTGTTCATTCACAGTGACCTCTGAATCTGGTAAAATACTTAAGTTTCCACTGGATTACTGGAATATGTATACCATTTAAGAACAAATCATATGAATGATGTTTTAATTTTTCCATTTAATATTAAGAAATATATTGATGTTGTAACCATTTGATTGAGATTATCAATACATAAACAAACATAATATACTATCCTACAAAAAAGTGGTTTTATTGACTTACTCATGTTGATTACTGCGAGTTCATATTTGGCCCATTGCTCATTAACCTCTAGTGTCCCAGAGGTGCTAATAGTCACCGGGCATTCATCATTATCGTTTCAGCAGTTTTGATCCTTTAAAACCTGTAGTTTGCATATTTAAATGAACCGAAATCGCTCGTCAACAAAATAATCAATCCATATAGATATTTTAAGTTCAGTACAAGTCGAGTAATAAATATTTGAAGTTTGCTGAGGTCAGTATGGCTGAAAAAAAACGATTTTCAAAGTGAAATTATTGTTTGTATTTACAGGAAACCCTCATGCAATTTTATTTTTATTTGGAAGGAAATTTATTCGGCCACACGAAAATACAATGAAATGAGAAAAACATTGTCATATTTCCTAATAAAACTTTTTCTAGTGACATGTGGGAGAAAAAAAAAATTCTTCGAATATAAGTTTACTATAAAATTATGTTCTCCACATCACAGGTGAACTACTAGCGTGGAGGACAATGTATGTACCATATTGTAAAACACATGAAGTTAAGTAAATAAAAAGTAGCTATTTCAGAAAAACCACTCACGCCATTAACATACAATAAAAAAACAACATGAACACATTATCTGAGAAGATAGCATAATTGACAAAAACGTAATTTTGTAAAACACAAGTGAGAATGAAAATTTCAGTCAGCAAGGTACGACGGAAGTTGTACCTTGCGGGTATCAGGCATTCCAGAGGTTAAATCCAACTTTTGACAAAATAATTGATAATATTATCAAAGATCCTTTTTACAGGGTAATTATTACATGAAGCATATTATTTTATTGAATTAGAAGCTGGTAAATGCTCCAAACAGGTTTGAATAAAAAATGGTATATACATAATTGACATTAAGCGTCAGCACCCAAAATGACGGCAAACGTCATTTTGTAGCGTTTCAATACAAGCAAAACCACTAATAATTTATTTGTCAATTCTATATGGGTAGTTAGAAAAATGTCTAAGGTTTCCAGTGAACACAATTTTACAACTGTAATCCTTTAAATTCTGTTAAAAACATGCTAAAATGTCAGTAAAAGGTGCATTTTTGAAACCAGGAAAGACATTTTTTTACATTTTACCTAAAATTCAAGTATGCTTTTCATAAATAATTTAAAAGATTACTGTTTAATGATTGTATTCACTGGAAACCTCAGTCATTTTTCTAACTACCCATATAGAATTGACAGATGAATCATTTGTAGTATTGCTTGTACTAGAAAACCAAAAAGTGTCTAATTTTGGGTGCTGACCCTTAAGTATTAATGTAATTAATAAATGGTGCCTGCCTCTTCTTTGCCTAGTCAGTCTACCAAGTTGTAAAACTTCCTCTTCCGGAAGATGATTTAGTTCCAAGGATTTATCGATGGGAAGTGTTTTATGAACCCGTGGTTGCTGGATGGTGTGGGAGGCAATTGTGAAAACTGCAAACTTAGGATAAGAAACAGCAAGAGACTGTTCCTGAAGGCACCAGGACTCCCCAAGGGTTGTAGTGGTGGTTTAAATCGGTTGTAGTTTAATAAAAAAACCTTTTTTTTATTTTTCACCGTTTTAACCTTAGAGTAACGATGTATGGAGAGATAACTAATTCTTTTTACCCAACCTATACAAACTTGCAATAAATCACTTGCTCCGGGTTTTTACGTTGTACACCATGAGAGAGAAAGAGACAGCAAAAATAACACACCACTTTTATGTACTGTAAGGATGATCTTGGTCTCCGGGGACTCCTCCCACATGTTTTCACATGCGAATAAACTTGACATAACTGAACGGTTTTTTAGGTTATATGCTATATTTTTGTTGATAACAATACTGTGAAAAAGTGGTTATACAAATAAACAAAAGCATTATGTCGACATGTGCTATGAATGAATGTATAAATACCCTAACACTAGTCCTAGCCACGCCCAGGTCTGCCGAGTTTGGCAAAAATCATCAAAAACTGATTACAGTGCCTTGGATAGGTACCACTCTATGTACTCTAAGGTTTTAATACTTTTATTTGAATGGTTTTGAATTGAAATTTAGAGTGACAAGGGATTTTAACACTCGAGTAAACGACTGAATGACCATAGGTCATAACCACCACTTCAGCTTTATAAAGGATGAAACAATCGGATCTGGACCTTTGACACGATTTGCCAACATTCTTTAGAAGAGTAAACTCAAAGCGAAGATTCGGGCGTAGCATCTCTGCCAAATATACGTATTTGCTTTTCAGATTAACTTTTCCGTACCTGAGAGTAAAAATCAAACGTACGATCCGAAAGGGACGACTTAGTTTTCTCATTTGATCTTGTGTATTAAAGCATTTTCATAACATAATCTTAGGTAATTTATTTTTTGGTAATAATACGAGAAGTGTATTCATAATATGTTTACCTTATTTAAGATATCGAACAAAACTCTCATTTATGGTGACATTAGAACCCCCTGTACAACATGTTTGTTGATGACATTTTTTTAAATAAAATTATTTTCAGAAAAAATCGTGTATTGATAATATTTTATAATATAACACATAAATTTGTTTTAATTCATTGACCGACCAATTTTGAAAGTACCCTTGTCTCATCATTATGACAATATTAAAACTAAAATAAAACATTCACTTAAATATTAATGTGTTGGAGTAGGAGGCAAACAAAGAGGAAGGTGTAATTAAGGGAAACAGAGCGGTTTACTATAAATTTTTTTAGAATGGCACTATATGATAAATTTACTTGGTTATTCAATATAGGTACTAAAATTATTATTAAAGAATTTTTTAAATATCAAGTGCTTCTAAATGGGGCATTCCCAAAGTGGTCTATATAGACCCCCAGGGGTCGATTCCAACCTGCAAGGTGTCCACGTCAGTGAAAACGAAATTGGGGGTGCATGAGATGTAAATGGGGGTCCACGAGAAAGGATTCCATTTAGGCAGATCTTCACCAAAATGTTGGCTTCCCGCAAATGTAATAATCCACCTCACAGATACTACCTATGTAGGTACTTACGTAATACTCCATTATAATAGACATTGATTCCATAACTATACTTTTTTTTTGGGGAGGATATTTTGTCGATTTGATAGCACTTTTCGATTTCAAACCTCTACCGAATAGTGCTTTTTTTTTCGGAGAGAAATTTTTGTTGATATGCTAGCACTTTTCGATTTGAGATCTCTACCGACTAGTACTATTTTTTGACGAATTCGATTTCAATTGAAGTGTTCGATTTCAATTGAAGTGTTCATTTCAAAGAACTAGCAGTTCCTGAAGCGTTTTTCCCAACGCTAAAAACATCAATATGAGAAAACAGGGGGTCTATACAAAACAGAAAACATCGGCAAGTGGTCTACGGAACAAAAAAGTTTAGGAACCTCTGTTCTAAATCATCTAATTGTCTGCACTTATTACTACACTGAAGAATTTTAACTCCTTTCCTTATCCAAAATATAATCTGTGGAAATTAAATGATTAGCAAAATCTGAAAAAATTATTGTTATTTAAACATCGTGTTCAATGGGTTTAGTGTAGGTAGGCAATTTTTTTGTAGTAAGTACTAATTTTAGTTTTAATATTGCCCTGATGATGGAAGAGTGCTTGCGAAACCGGTTAATTAATGTATTTAAATAAAGAAGTAGGTATAAAAGAAATCTGCGTTTATATTATAATTATTTCATGCTTGCGTCTGTGGTTAGAAATTTAATTTAAAAAGATTTCATAGATGTCATTGACCTGCACAAAAGTGACTCGAAACTGTAAAATCGATAAGCACAATATTGAATGAATATTCGTTTTTCATTATTTAGAAAACGCGAAAAAAATTATGTATCAATACTAAAGATGTAGAATATATCCCCTTAATAAGATTTTTGCTTTGCCTTACATTTTCTCCAGAATAAATATCAAATATCGTCGCTGGAAAGTCTGAAGGGCTTAAGCGACACTTTGCTTAAAAATGAGTTAAATATGCAGTTTTTTTTCTGCATCGAATGCTCTGACTCTCGTTTGATTCTGAAGACTTTTGTGACCCTTCAGTCATCTAAAATATATTTGGGAGTAGGCTTGACTCAAACCCTCAAGCGGCACAAATTTGGAACATTTATTTAGCTTTTTGTCGCTTCAGGTAACTCAGTGAAAGCATTGGGTTACCGGAGTCAACCTTTTTTTCAAAATCGTAGGTACTGTCAGACTTATGAATTTTATTTATAAAAAAAAAACTTTAAAGTGCTCTGGTGTAAACTTCCCAAAATGGCGCTTCAGCCCTTTTGCCTTCCCGGCGACTACATATTGAAGAGTTAAGTTACTAACGTTTTTTTCAAATGTGATTCAATACCAAATCATACCAACTAACATAAATCATTTATAAATTATAAATTATACATAAATTATTTTCGCGAAAATCTGGATAAGAGTTACGGCTTGCCCATTTTAGGCAAGTAAGTACCTTTTTACCTCAGTGTTTTGCCCTCCAAAGTTAAAATATAGATTATATACAAAAATGTAACATATTTATTCAACCCTGAAGAAGGTTCAGGTAGAGCAGGATAGAGCCGAAACCGGTTGGTGCATGTGTCCAATAAAGTGGTGTTAAAACAAAGATACTTTTATTTCAAATTTTTAAAAATATGTTTAAAAAAATTGGTACATCATTTTCATCCTTTTTAAAAACACCAACGTGAGTAGACTGCTTGGACAAATGAGCTATGTTTATGCTTGGTTTTTACCTTCACTATTCTTTGATTGTGCTTCGATTGCACTTGGTTTTTACGTTCCCCATTCTTTGTTTGTTCTTTGATTATACGTAGTTTATTCTAGATGTAGGTATTGATTGTTTTATCTTCTTATGTCCAAATCAATTAAGACAATACATATCGCAGTAAATGTTGAGTCCAACACAGTATTAACACAAGTGCATTACTTGCATACAACATGTTTAGTTTTAGACTTGTTTTTCGACTTCGGAAAAGAAAATTACAGCGAGACGAAAAAAAAGTTCAATTTTATGAATGAAAAAACTTTCGGTTTTTTCAGTTTTCTTCAAACTAACAAATAAAAATAACACACTATAAACACAGTTTATATACATATTTAAAATACAAATAAAAATGCTCACACTTGTTGTCCTTTTTTTGCCAATAACAATATTAGACGTAAACAAGTCAACATGCTGTTTCTCAGTGAATTTTCTCAAGGACATCGCTGACGGAAGTGTTTACATATGCATCATTACACACAATCAATGTGTTTTTCGCATCAACTTTAATTGGTCGTACTACTTAATAATCAATGAAAATAAAATAATAACTTTGTATAGGACCACAGATTTTTAATTTTTTTTTCCATATGTATTTTTTTTTTTTTGTACAAAATTAACATTTTTTTAGTTAATACTAACAGTAGGTATAATATAAATTGAATAAATGTACAATGTCTAGTTTCTATGACAATTAATTATTTGAGAAACTTCTCGTACTTAGGGAGGGAGTACTATTATGGAATTCTTGAAATTATTTTTGTATGATTAAAAATGAATATCATCTGAAAATAATAAATTCTAGATTATTTTAGTGAAAAGTGTATTTTGAGTTTTTTTTTATTCTTTCATAGTTGTTTTTTTTTTATCTATTATGTCATTAGGAAGTTTGTTGAATATCTTAATTGCTGAGTAGGAATAGTAATGTTGCGCTGTTGTTGTATTGAGTTTCGGGGTAACTATTTGGCCTAACGTTCTTGGTCTGGTGCTCACTGACTCCAATTTGCTTTTTTCTTTGAAGATTTGAAGTAATGCATTTTTTGTGTATTTTTTTTTTCAAATCTAAAACTTAAATTCCTTAAATAATTCATCAGTTGAGTAATCTAAAAAAGTTAACTAACAAGTTTAATTTTGCATCCTGATGATGCTTAGGCTAAGCGAAACCGGAAAATAAAAATAAAAATGTGGTCTTACACAAAGTTATCAAATAAGTCAAACCGCAAAGTGATTCATTTTACGAAAAAAAAAATTGCTTCAATGCGACTTACACTTTTTTCCTTTGGTTTATTATTGTGGCGGCATTAAAAAAGTGCGTTCAGCATTTGACTAAAAATCAATTGAAAATGAGACGTCGTAAATAAAGCTTAAGTCAAAATACACAATAATTAACGAGCGAGAGCGGGGGGATACGAGTGTCACCCGTTGCTTTCAGCGCTGATAATAGTCTTCCAGCGAGGCGAGGAGGGAATAGAGTGGGCGCCTATATTCTGTATTGTTGGGTCGGTAATGTAATTTCCTTGAAACAATGTACTAGTACATAAACATGCCCGTAGACTGACCGGAACTATCCTTCCCCTATAATTCATAGCTAATCAACCGACATTTCAATGCTTCGGGACTAATAATATATCGTTTTCTCTATCCAATAGGTGCTTCGGTTATTTACGTGTTGACGGCTAGCAAGTAGAAGACTTTCAACAGAAAATAAGTGTTTCGTAGAAAGCAACCGCTTTGTGGTTTGACATACAACCCGTGATGTCAATATTAGAATTAAAAAAACAACTTAGATGTTAGACGTAGGAAGCGTTGCATGTGTTAGAGTGAACGGTGATTTTACGAAGTGGTTTAACATCACAAAAGGTGTAAAACAAGGCTGTGTAATGTCACCGTGGTTGTTCAATTTGTATATGGATAATTGCATGCAAGAATTGAAAGGTGTGGGCTTGGGCGCGAAAATGAACAATGTGAAAGTATGTTGCCTATTGTATGCGGACGATGCGGTGCTGATTGCTGACAATATGGAAGATCTACAGTTTCTCGTGTCTAGGATGAACCAAGTATGTATGCAAAATGAGTTGATGATGAATGTAAGTAAGTCCAAAGTGATGGTGTTTGAAAGAGAGATTACGAGAAAACCGTGCAATATTTATTTATTTATTTATTTATAAATTAACGGACTAAAGTCCAATTACAAAAATACATATAAAACACGAAATATAAAAAAGAGTAACAGAGAAGAAATAGCATGTAAATTGAGATAAATGAAGCGATGACAAAAATAAGGCAAAATAAACATAAGAGGAACAATCAAGCCATGGTCTTAGTCAAAGTTTTGGTAGAGTCGTAAAGAATGACGAAAATCATTTAGACTGCTACCAAAAATTTCAAGACCATGGCTTGAGTTAACAAGTCTTGACATTCTGGACATTGGAGAATTATACCCGTAATTAGTATTGTGATGATTGAGGAACAGCAATTCATTGTTTCTGAGTCTACGGCAAGGAATGTTGAACTGGATAAGTTGCAACAGAGAAGGTGAGTCAATAAAACAATTAATAATTTTGTAAATGAAAATTAAATCGAAGTCTTTCCTGCGCTTTTCTAATGAAGACATTTTCAATAATTGTTCAATTTCATCATATGAATAATCGCCTCTTTCTCGCCCCAATCTCCATGCAATACCGCGTAAGAAGCGATGTTGTACGGATTCAATATGATGAATATGAACGGTATAGAAAGGGGACCAAATTACACTAGCATATTCTAAATGAGGGCGAACTAATGAGCAGTAAAGGGTTTTAGAGTCTTTATATTCTTAAAGTCACATGCAATTCTATTGATAAAGCCAAGAAGTTTTAATGATTTATTAACTACATTATTAATGTGATCACGAAAAAGAAAGATTATAGTCTATAGTGACACCAAGATCTTTTATAGATCTGACGGTAGATAAGGAGACACTATTTAATTTATAATTGAAGAGGATCGGTTTATGAGTTCTATGAAATGACATAATTTTACATTTATCAATGTTTAATTTTAGGCAGTTAGTTTCACACCATTCATTAAATGAATCAATATCACTTTGGAGAAGAATACAGTCATGAAAAGATTTTATTATTTTAAGGATCTTATTGTCATCTGCAAAAAGCCAAAAACGCGAGGAAGAAAATACTTTAGCAATGTCGTTAATAAATATGTTAAAAAGGAGAGGAGCTAGATGGGCACCTTGGGGTACTCCAGACGTTACTTTAATATTAATAGATTCAAAGTTATTAATTTTGACTCTTTGTTGTCTATCATTTAAATAAGATTTGAAGAAAGATAATAAAAGGATTTCTAGTACCGATAGCATGAAGTTTGGCGATAAGAATTGAGTGATTAACTTTATCAAAGGCTTTAGAAAAAAATCAGTGTAGAGAACATCTGCCTGAGAGTTAACTTCCAGAGCGTTAACAATGGTATTAGTGAAGGAAAGTAAATTTGTTGTGGTAGACTTAGCAGATCTAAATCCATGCTGTTCCTCAATCAGAACATTTTTAAATACGGGGGGTAATTTTCTTTTGTAATGATGGACTCAAATATTTTTGGAATGTGGGATATAATCGAAATTGGTCTGTAGTTTTCAATGTTGGACTTTGTTACCAGACTTAAAAATAGGCCTAATATATGAAATTTTCCATGAGTCAGAAATGAGCCAGATGAAAGTGATAGGTTAAATAAGATAGAAAGTGGTTTAGATAAGATGTATTTACATTCTTTCAATACAATTTCAGGAATTCCATCAGGGCCAGTGCTATTCTTACTAGATAGATTTTTTAACGAATTAAATACATCTAAAAGTGAGATTTGGCAATTATTCAAGTCAACATTTTCTGTATAGTTGTATGAAGGGGTGGTGCACGATATATTAGAATAAACAGAGGAGAAGTGTTTGGCAAAGAGGTTAGCCATGTCAAGTCCGTTTGTGGCATGAGTTTCATTATAAAACATACTTGAAGGGATATCATTTTCAGTCCGCTTTTGTGCTACAAATTGCCAAAATTGTTTTGGGTTTAGTTGTAATTTTGACTCAGTGACTTCTATGAAGGATTTGTAGCACTTTAGCTGATTCAACTTTAGACAATTCCCCTAAGATTACTAAATTTTTGGTAATGCCTTAAGTTGCCTGAATCTTTAAACAATTTGTGAGCTTTCTTTTTTTCAAATATCAGCTGCTTCAGCTTCATACTGAACCATTTAGGAAACTTAGGTTTGGAGTAGATTCCCGTGGAACAAATAAATTTACAGCATCCGTTAAACATTTGTTAAATTTAAGTACAGCATCATTAATATTAGAATTGAAAAATAGAGATGACCAATCAAACTGGGCAAGATATCTATTCATGCTGACATAGTCGCCATCATTAAATTTGTTGTAATAAGAAATACATGGATTTAAAGAATCAATTTTGAAAAAGTTTGTAACTTTTATAGATAGAGATGGATGGTATTTATCGATTGGTAACAATGAGTCCGAAGCTTCATATACAGAGACACTAGGTATACTTGTAAAAATCAAATCGAGACACGAACCCAGAGAATTTATTATTGAATTTACTTGGAACATATTCATATAGGCGAAGAAATTCACAATTGTAGTAGCTTGCAAGGAAAGAGTACCACTAACAGTTTTTCACACCTAGGATGTCATTTGTCCACAATAGTTTAGGTAGAATTATAATCTCCACAAATAAATGTGGAATCGGAATTTTTAGACACGCGTTCCACTAATTCAGTATGTGACTTATACACTTCCAAAGGAGAAGAGGGGGGAATATAGACACAACCAAGTAAAAGTTTTTTGCTACCAAGAAGAACACATATGAATAATTGATCAGAAACATTATTGGAGGATTCAATAATATGACAAGAGTATTTTTTGTTAACACATATCATGACTCCACCTCCTCTAGACTTGTTTGAAGAAGAGGAGCGGTCACTACGAAAAATGTTGTAATCAAAAAATTCTAGTTCAGCCGATGCAACATTATCGGACAACCATGTTTCACTAAGAAATATAAAATCGTATTGGCATACATTGATGTTACATCTAATGGTTTTTAATTTTGTATTTAAACCACGTACATTTTGATAATAAGAAGAGAAATCATTATACACGAGACGACGTTTTATCTAAAAAATTTACACGAGATAGTTCGCGTCGCTCGGCAGCTTGGCGGGTGGGGCAGTCTTTCGATCCAGTGTTGTGGGAGGCCGGTTTCCGGAAGAAAGTGCACGTGGCACATACTGGGGTTTTATCCTTTTTAGGGCACGCATCGCGGTTGTGTCCAACTTTAGCACAGTGAGGACATGTGGCTGATTCTGCTTGACATTTCGAAGCTATGTGCCCATACAACTGGCAATGGCCGCATTTAAGGCTATCGACCCAGTCTCTGACACGGTGCAGTTGCCAGTCTACTGCCAGCTTGGAGCTCGATATTAAAGAATGCCTTACAGATGGAGGCACTCTAAATATATGTATGCAGTTTCCAGTGCGCGGGCCAGACTTGTGGGAAAATGATATTTCGGCTTTAAGATTGTCCAATGTGAGACCTGTGTCATTTAAAGATTGGTGATGGATGGCATTAATAATCACATCAGCTGTGGTATTTTGCGGTAAATCGTGGATAGCAATGCGGGGAAGGCTATTTGGGGGGACCGTTGCTTTGAGGCCAGCTTCAGCTAAACCTGAAGCATTAGCTAGTTTACGCGCCTCAGCTGAAGTGCTAGGGTGTATTAACACCCCACCACTTTTTCAATCCTCGCATTCCAGTTACCCGAATGCCCAGTGTTGTGGGATTAATCGCGGTCTTCAATTTTTTTATGGTAGCTTCTGAAGTTGCCTGGATGTTGCCGGACGAATATAGTTGTGAATGATGAATACTTGGAGCAAGTGGATGAGTTTGTTTATTTAGGAAGTATGTTTACAAGAGACGGAAAGGCTGATAAGGATATTGAAAGAAGGGTGAATGCAGGAAACTCCATTAATGGAGGACTGAACGCTGTTGGGGCAAATAAGGAATTGTCCAGTCCACAATGGAGTGCTTATACCAACCCTGATGTATGGTAGTGAGGCATGGAACTGGCAGAGGAAGGATGAAAGTAGACTGAATGCTGTGGAAATGAGATCTTTGAGACGGATGTGCGGTAAAACCATGTATGACCGTATTACAAATGTGGATATCCGGAAAGAATGCAAGGCTGATATGAGCGTAATGGATAGGATTAAGAAAGGGACGCTTAGATGGTTTGGGCATGTAGAGCGAATGAACGAAGAAAGGAGTGTGAAAAGAATATATGATGCGAAAGTGAATGGAAGAAGAAGTCGAGGACGCCCGAAAAAGACATGGCACGATCAAGTAAATCAAATACTTGAATCGGGTCATGTGAAGAGTCAGAATAACAGAAGAATATGTATGAGACGATATATGAATGTAAATGAAGCAAGAAGTGTGTGCCAAGACAGAGTTGTATGGCGGTCCGTCCTCTCTGCCTACTCCTGCGGGGAAACGGCGTGATGGTTAGTTAGTTAGTTAGTAACTTAGATGTTTGAATAATCACGGTTTTCCTGAATTCGCTAATCATCTTATTGATAAAGATCATTCCTTCAATAAAATCACCGCTGTTCATATTCTTCACACCATGACCATTGCAACAGATTAAATAATTTAGAAGCAATAGAATTGAGAAAGCTATTAAAATTAATAATTCGGTAAATTTGTCCAGTAATCCAATTTGGGTATATTTCCTGTAAACTCATAAAATTTATCATTATTCTTTAATCACCTTCTCAGTTGACGTTTTGTCTTTTTCAATTCATATTTTCTGTCTCTTTCTTTTTTGTTTCTTTGTTATAATTTAAATGTTATTCTATTGTTTTCTAATCGTTCTGTCATTTGATTTTATATTTTGTTATCCCTCTGTATGTATATTAAACAGCACACTTTTTCGTTTTTGCTTAGTTTAATTTTATACCCTGATGATGCTTAGGCTAAGCGAAACCGGTCGAAAAATACAAAGTGTGCGGTTATATATACACACAGAACGAGAACAAAATATAAAAAAAAATATATAAATTAATTCTTCTTTGATTATTTTTACACTTGCCAATTCAACGATTATCTCATAATATGTGTAAAAGAATGAACCTCTCTTATATCTTATCTTTTTTGTTTTTCGTAAATAACCTTATTTGCGTTATTATATTATATATAGTGCGTCACACTACTTCAGTTTGTACTTACATAACTCCTTTGGATATA
>JAGWCC010001744.1:0-14418 GCA_022651775.1 Drusus annulatus | reverse complement strand
ATTGTCGATTTTTTGTTGTTGTTATGTTGGGTACAATATATTTTCATCATACGTTAGCATTATCAGCCATTTTGGATTAGTGGTTTGTTTTTGACAACTGGAAAGGTTAGTCACGTTTTTGTGTGTTCTTCGATTTTTTACTTTGGAAAAAAATGTATATATATCGACAGAGTTATAATAATTGTCAAGGTGCGTAGTGTCTGGCGGTCCGCTGCCCAGCGGCCAAGTGTGCGAGAAGCGCGAGGAGACGCCCCGTCTCGCGCCGCCCGATTTAAGGCTGTCTTTAATGTGACGAGCTGCGTCTGCCGTCGTCCTTCGCGGCCAACTCTCCGCAAGGTCGCCGCCGGGCCGTTTCTTTCTGGCGCGTTCAAACTCTAACGTCTAATCTAAAATATAGGCATACTAAATATGAAAAGGTGAATTTTAAATTTTTGCTGGCTGTGTACATTCGATTATCCATTTTTTTTTTGAAAAAATGGATCAAAAGAATAAAATCCATGATTTGTTTTTCCACAACTCCAGGACGCTCATCGTCATTAACATCTTCTCGGCCTTCTGTAAAGCCCTTGTACCACTTATAAACACTTTTTTGAGACAAAGTAGACTCGTAGAATACCACAGTCAATATTTTAAGTGCGTTGGAGCACTTTATTCTATTTTTAACGCAAAATTTAATACATATTCTTTGATCCATTTTTTTCAAAAGTAAAAAATCGAAGAACGCAAAAACGTGACTAACCTTTCCAGTTTTCAAAAACAAACCCCCTTATGTGACCGAAGAATATTACACCTTTTTAAAATTGTTACGAAGTTTTCTTTTACGGTATATCATTTGCTGGACCACTTTTATGACGTAATATATTTCGACTCAGCTCAATACTTGGGCGAGTGGATAGGAATTTCACCCAATCCCATCTTTTCTTGGGGTTTTAAGTGAAAAGGTGATTAAAATAGTATTAAGGATACAGGTGATGTACTTTGAACACAACAGTACATCATATTCATCATTTAAAATAAGACAAAATGATAAATAAATACGGACAAGCTTGAAGAAATCATATAAATCGCATGAGGGTACCCGGGTACTCTTTCAGTCATCAGTTATAAATTATACTTGTGCGTTTTCCGCCAACATGCCACCCTCCATATATCCAAAAATTATGTTAAATTGTTCGTTTTCACTATTGTGGAGAAGTTAGGAAGTTTCAGCCGGTTAGACTTACTTGAACATTAAAACGTTGTAAACCGAAGAGGGTACCCGGGTACCCTTTCAGTCACATAAAGGTTAAAGGCAATAACATCTCAAAGTGGCCGTTTTAATATATGCTTTTAAATGTTTTATAGAATTTTAAACTTCCATATTGTTTTTTATAGTTAATAACTGCTCCTACCCGTCTAGAGCCAGTGAGACTATGACATTCCCAATTGGGGTATGTTGCTTTTGTTAGTTTTATATATTTAATATTAGTTACTTTTACATTAAAGTTTACAAAGTATGTGATAATTTCTTTTTTTTTTTAAACTTAATAATAGTTTAACGTATATACTACTTATTATTGTTTTTTTTTCAGAAAATCATATCCACAATCAAGATGTAACAAGCCCAATAGAACCAAGAAAACTTTTCAGACTCTCATTCCTTAAATTCATTAGAAGATTATCACCATTATCTGTTCTTCACTACGAAAAATTAAAAATACCTCCGATATACTTTATTTTAAATTTGCCCTCATGCCCTAAAAATGAAAAATAATAATAAAGAAATAATAAAAAATAAAAAAAAGAAACAAAAATAAAAAATAAATAAAAATTTAAGTTATTATGATATGATGATTGTGTCCTGCCAGAAGTGACCTGCCAGATAAGTATGATGCTGTATATTTATAAAAACTAAGAACTAATTAGAAATTAAGATTTGTACAGCGCCCTTGAGATGATTTTTCACAAAAACGGCGCTATACAAATTATCAAAATATTATTATTATTATTATTATTATTATTGTGAGCCTTAAGGTAGTGGGAAAGGGAAGGAGATGGGAAAGAGGAAGGTTTTTAAAGTTTCTGGCTTCTCAAATTTGGTTACCAAACACGGCTAAAGCCATTTAAAACATTCTTTTTGTTTCTGAATGGATGTCTTTCACTAGGGCGATGCTTTGAGTATCAACCACTCTAGAAATTATACTTTTGCTGTAATAATATAACAACAGTGAATTTATGTAGTGCGATTTTGTGATAGTTTACCTCAAGTGCGCTTTATACTAAATTAAATAACTTTATGTAACTAAAAGCGATAAAATAATTTGTAACGTGTATGTATGCAAATTAATACTATCTAAAATCATGATTGTCATCATAAATAATGAAAACATGATATAAAACACGAAATAGGAAAAAAGAGCAACAGAGAAGGAATAGCATATACATAAAAAATAAATGAAGCGATGACAAAAATAAGGCAAAATAAACATAAGAGAGAACATTCAAGCCATGGTCTAGTCAAAGTTTTGGTAGAGTCTTAAAGAATGACAAAAATCATTTAGACTGCTACCAAAAATTTCAAGACCATGGCTTGAGTTAACAAGTCTTGATATTCTGGACATTGGAGAATTATACCCATAATTAGTATTGTGATGATTGAGGAACAGCAATTCATTGTTTATGAGAGATTTTTATATTTATTCATTATTTTCATATGTGAGTGTTAAAGTGTTGGCACTTAAACATATCAATATTTAAGTATTATAAGGTAACGACTGAAAGATTACAGATACAAACGGAGTTATATAATGGTGTTTGTTTCTTTTCTTTTGTCAATATGTGGATATACTTTCACATGCGTTGTTTAAATTTCTTCATTATGTTGATTCGAATGTTTTGTTATTTAAAAACATTTTTTTAAACGTCACACATTATTTATTGTAATTGCTTCTTAAGTTCATAGAAATACGTTTTGAGTCTTCGTATTATATAAATAATATTTAAGTCATAATTTTCTCATATTCTACCTTTTCGATCGGTTCTGAGTTTGCATTATTATTATTATCTTTTAAATTTTCACTATTTGCTAAAAAAAAAACCCTAACTAACCATCACGCCGTTTCACCGCAGGGGTAGGCAGAGAGGACGGACCGCCATACAACTCTGTCTTGGCACACACTCCTTGCTTCATTTACATTCATACATCGTCTCATACATACTCTTTTGATATTCTGACTCTTCACATGACCCGATGCAAGTATTTGATTTTCTTGATCGTGCCATGTCTTTATCGGGCGTCCTCGACTTCTTCTTCCATTCACTTTCGCATCATATATTCTTTTCACACTTCTTTCTTCGTTCATTCACTCTAAATGCCCAAACCATCAAAGCGTCCCTTTCTTGATCCTATTCATCACGCTCACATCAGCCTTGCATTCTCTCTGGATATCCACATTTTAATACGGTCATACATGGTTTAACCGCACATACGTCTTAAAGATCTCATTTACATTCAGTCTAATTTCATCCTTTCTCCGACAGTTCCATGCCCCACTGCCATACATCAGGGTTGGTATAAGCACTCCATTGTGGACTGCTAGCTTCGCTTCTTTGGACAATTTTTTATTTGCGCCAACAGCGTTCAGTCCTCCATTAATGGAGTTTCCTGCATTCTCCCTTCTTTCAATATCCTTATCAGCCTTTCCGTCTCTCGTAAACATACTTCCTAAATAACTTATCCACTGGCTCCAAGTATTCATCAATCACAACTATATTGCACGCTGTTCTTGTACTCTCTCTTTCAAACACCATGACTTTAGACTTACTCATATTATCTATCCACATTTTTAATACGGTCATACATGGTTTTACCGCACATACTATTTGCTTAAGTCAGTATATAAGTCTCCACCTTTCCAGCCCATATTTAGGTAGGCAGAAGGCTCTACTTGCTACTCACGGTCTTCCCGATGCGTACCACACGAGCGACGCGCGAGAAACACGTAAAGTACCAACTAACCGCAGCGAAAACGTTCAGCTAAGTACCCGCTTCCTCAATGAGTTATGCAGATTTAATTTTCGGCGGCTATTTCGGGAAAAGCGCAACACCCCGGCGGGGGGCGCCGGGCTTACATAATCCCGAAGGATCGCTCGTTCCGCGGCCGCGCCATTATCCCCGGCCGGCCGGCGCAAGGACACGCAAGGTCGGGCGAGTCAGTGACCGGCCGCCTCCCCGGAATGCCGGCCGCCCCTCCGCCGCCCGCTCTCCGCCCCCGGCCGCCGGACCGGAGGACGTTTTTATCAAAGGGGAATCGCGCGCGCTTATTAGCACTCCGCTCTGTCGCCGGGGCCCGGGCTTCCTCGGACATTTTGTAAAAAATATTAATGCGGTCATATTTATGTGGAATGGCGAGGTGGGTGATGGGCTGCGAGGCACTGGGCGTACCACCGAACAGATAAACCGATAGAAATGCGCCGTGGGCGGATCCGTGCGCTCGAAGTACACTCTTTTTTTTTGTAAAGAAATCACATAATAACTTTGTATAAGACCACGCATATTATTTTATCTTTTTGACAGACTGGTTTCGCTTAGCCTAGCCATCATCAGTGTAAAAAAAATAAACTAAACAAAAATTACAAAGCGTGCGGTTATATATATATGAGTACACACAGAGGGAGAACACAATATAAAATAAAATAAGAGAACAGTGAGAAAACAAAAGACTAACATTTTAATCATAACAAAGGAATAAAGAGAAAAAGAAAAGATAATATGAATTGAAAGAAGCAAAACGTTGACTGAAAAGGTGATAAAGTAATAATGATAAATTTTATGAGTTTACAGAAAATATACTTAATAGTGGACCACCGGACACAAATTTAACTGATTATTAAGAACATGACTATGTAAGAATCAGCTAAATTTTAAGTTATTATGATATGGTGATTGTGTCCTGCCAGGTAAGTATGTTGCTGTATATTTATATAAACTAAGAATTAATTTTAAGTAGAAATTAAGATTTGTGCAGCGCCCTTGAGGTGATTTTTCACAAAAACGGCGCCATACAAATTATCCAAATATTATTAATATTATTATTACTATTTAAGAATCGTTTTCTTCCGATCGGTCGGTTATAAAAATTAAAATAAAATCTGTGGTCTTATGCAAAGATATTTTTTCATGTTATTAAATGTTTCAAACCACAAATTGATTACTTTCTACGAAAATATCATTTTTTGTATATCTGGTTTAATTTCTGTATTTTTCGTAAAGAAAGATAAACATTCCCTAACTACGAATAACCTGACAATATTTGAAAAACTCCTACTGCCATCACAATAAGCGTAATACGTTGCTTGTGCGATGATGGGGGACTTAGCTAGCAGAGGAATTGAGCCCACCAGGGTGGTAATTCGACGCGTTTCTAACTGAATTACTAACCGGTCTAATCGATGAAACATTTTCATGTATCGATTTTTTTTTTCTTGAACGGATAGATGATTTCGTTGGCCTGTCTGGGCCTTGGTAGTCAAAATGTCTTATGCCAACTGACGACATCAGTTTTCTTTTAAATCGGTATAATTACACTTCTTGGGATTATCTATTCAGTGGGCGATTTAGCGAAGAGATGGAGCACATCAGTGCGTTAGTGGGCATTGCTTAAAGAACACCAACTGAAAGTATCGCATCACAATGGAAAAACTTAATTATATTATTTATTTACCCCTTACATATTTATCAGTACAGTTCGCATATAAAATGTAAATACAAGGCAAAAGATGACACGAAAAATTATTTTTTGAAACCTACAGAATAGAAAAAGAGTTTTTACATCTTCGTACGCAATGAGTTAGAATTCAATAATAACCTAACTATAATTTAAACTTTTTTAATTTTTATAATTACAATTATTAAATTTTAATAAAAAATATTTTAGTTTTAAGCCACTTTATTTATACACATAAAACAATTCGACCGGTTTCGGTTAAACTTAACCTTCTTCAGGAACGTATATATATAAACTATTTAGTTTAAATATACGTTCTGAAAAAAGGTTAAAACTAAGGTAAATAAAGTGGCTTAAAACTAAAAACCAAAGCTACAAAGTGATTGTTTCCTTTGATAAAACAATTATTAAAATTAAAAACGATATTTTTTTGTTAAAAAACTTTTAGTTTATAATTATTTTTATGCGTGACAGCTGTTTCTCCTTTCGAAGGCATTTTCAAACTGTGGAGAAGCCACGTAGAAACATTTTTCATAAAGCATATATTTGTATCCTCAGAAACCTGACGAATTTCTACGATATTCCTCTACCTACACTTTAAGGGTAAGAAAATTTCAAACCAACTAAAATCAAGTACTTAACACGTAGAGCGGGTGAACGAAGAAAGGAGTGTAGGAAGAGTATATGGCGCGAAGGGAATGGTAGAATCATGGCACGATCTAGTGAATCAAATACTTGAGTCGGGTCATGTCACGAGTCAGAATAATAAAAGATTATGTATGAGACGATGTATGAATATGCCAAGACAGATGAGTATGGCGGTCCATCCTCTCTGCTTACCTATTGTGTATACCTTTACTAAAAAACCTGTAGCTATATTTCAATTTATCAACTAAAAGTGCACTGTGGTTATATTTCACAAAAATGGCGCTATAAAAATAAACTAAGAATTATTACTCCAATAACAGTCATCTAACCAATCATAGAGAGGATTGACCGCCAAATAATTCTGCCTTGACATACACTTCTTGCTTCATTCACATTCATACATATATCTATTATATCAACTTATCCAGTTCAACATCCCTTGCCGTAGACACAGAAACAATGAATTGCTGTTCCTCAATCATCACAAAACTAATTATGGGTATAATTCTCCAATGTCCAGAATGTCAAGACTTGTTAAC
This sequence comes from Drusus annulatus, assembly GCA_022651775.1. Lineage (NCBI taxonomy): Eukaryota > Metazoa > Arthropoda > Insecta > Trichoptera > Limnephilidae > Drusus > Drusus annulatus. Next base: position 7,526 of record JAGWCC010001744.1, on the reverse strand, counting down.
TCAAACCATGGTCTTGAAATTTTTGGTAGCAGTCTAAATGATTTTTGTCATTCTTTACGACTCTACCAAAACTTTGACTAGACCATGGCTTGAATGTTCTCTCTTATGTTTATTTTGTCCTATTTTTGTCATCGCTTTATTTATTGTTATGTATGTGCTATTCCTTCGCTGTTGCTCTTTTTTTCCATTTCGTGTTTTATATGTATTTCTGTAATTGGACTTTAGTCCGTTAATTTATAAATAAATAATAAATGTACCATAATAAAATATAAAAAAACTCTAAGAATGCCGCAATAGTCACTAAAACCATTACTCATGATGTTCATAACTACTAAGTTAATTATTAAGTATAAAATTGTAGTTCAACAATTATTGCGTACGCTCACTTACCTGTAAACTAATGAACTTCTGTCATTAAACTTGATGAACATAACTCATTTAATGTGTTTTGCATTTTATCACATCTATTAGCCACTCTATATCAAGTAGGAAGTATTTTTCCAGTATATGGCATGCGTTTAGCAGATAAGAACAAATTGATATGGAATGCTTCTAGTTAGTCGGTTCATACTAATGGGCGGAAATAAAGTTTCCTGTCTGCCCACCCGTTTAGCTGTATCTCTCGCAACTAACGAAACGAGCAAACCAAAACAATGCCCGATACACAAACCCCGTAAATAAATTAATATGGAAAATCCATCACATCACACTGCACCCTTATACGTTTTTTAATAGGTAAGAACTACAAAGAAAAGAAAAAGGGCCTTCTAAGACGTCTTGTTAGAGAGTCCATGACATGCTGGGGCAAAAGTGACTAGGGTTTCCAGTGTTTGCTATTAATAGTATTTTTTTTTTTACTTATGATATAAGTAATACGTAAGTTGTTACCAGTGGCGGCTCGCGACTTTTTAGTATCCTAGAGTGGTAAAATAAAAAAAGACGTTATTGATGTTGTTGTAGCCAAAACTTGCTGTATGAAGATTTTCAGAATGTTTTTGTTTTGGTGGTGCACTGCACGGTTTTCTGAAAAATTTTCATACAAAAATTGGAAATTTGAAAAAAAAAACATTTTCGGCTTCAACAACATCAATAAACCCGTTTGTTTCAATCCTAGCACTCTAGAATACTAAAAAGTTACGAGCCGTCACTGTTGTTACAAACAAAAAAATAGTCTTGCAAAGCTGTCACAGGGCGGTTTGTCTGTAAGTTCTATCAAATTATACATATTTGTTTTTCTCATTAATAAATCAAAAATCTTTTTTTAAGGATTAGTAATGTATTCAAGTGAGAAATTTAAATTGTATTTTTTTAAATATCATACATTCGAATTTTATTTGATCCTTGCTTCTTACTATTGTTCTTGCCTCCAATAATTAATTCAATCTATTTGACACTAGCTCTAGCTAGGTACATCGAATATGGTAAGCATTCTTGCAATTAGCCTAAAATTTACAGTGGCGGGGTCTCCCGGGACAGATGTGACCAGGGCGATCAATTATTTGCTATTAACTGAGTTGCCCGTTGCAAGGTGAAACCAGTTCGGTCAAAAATAAAGAAGAGGAAAGGTTTTTTATTCATATTATTTATTGAAGAGTAAGACCCGCGGGGTCTCCCGGGACAGAATTGGTCAGGTTAGCTAGCTTTTGCTATTTGCAGATAAGTTACACTCGCAGGGTCTCTTGCGATAGCTATGATAACGAGATGTTTTTATTTTATGCATAAACATCAATGTGTTTAATGTTAGCATCTGCTTCACTGTTAGCCAATTTAGTTCCTATGACATTTTAGTTACTTTTGAGTGTATATTTCGCCTAAGTATAATTCTAATTGCTCTATTTAGGAGAATTTGAAACTTGTTTTATTCTCTGTCGTCACACAGTAAAAGAATCGTTAAACAGCAATAAAAATGTGGAGCAACAAAAAAGTTATAAATTGTAATTGTGATTTTTCTGGATTTTTATTACGAATTCTTGTCGAAAATAAGGTCTCTTCCCAATTATCTTTTGTATTATAATTTATTTGTTTATTTAACAAAGATCTCATAAAAACAGTTGTTCGCCAAATACATTAAGAGATGAATGATATAAAAATATTGTAGATACATACACAGTGTAATAAAATAAACTAAACATTTATTTACACCCCACATACCGACAAGGTATTACATGTCCGAAGGAGTTAAGATAAGATATAAGAGAGGTCCACTCTTATACACATGTTATGAGATAATCATTGAATTGGCTAGTATAAAAATGTGTGTACAAAAATTAATTTATTTAAGAGTATGTAGATTGTTATGTATATATATGTGCATCTAAATACATCAAAAGTAAATGCAACTTCATTGAATCGTTTCATCGCTTTATATATTGGCGTGTTTTTGTATGAGGAAGTTCTGACCTTCAATGTGTAAAACGTCACATGTTTTCTCGTACGAATGTACTTACTAGAGTTTATCTCTCCGTATTTATGGGTTATAAATACCTCCAGAAATCAACTTATAAAAATGTTTACCCAAAAACATTTTCCGGCGGGCTTGCAGGGTGCGGAAATTCAGCATTCCGCATAAAATAACGAAGAAAAATAAAATAGGTAAAATGTATACTCCATCACGTACAATTTGCGCATAAACCTCGTATGCATATACTCGGCATGCTTGCTAAAAGTTAGTTTTGTATTCAATATAACTCCTAATTAGAAAGTTAAGCTCGCGGGGTCTCCCGAGACAGATGTAACCAGGGTTATCCATTGTTTGCTATTTATAGAAAAGTGGAATCTCCCGGTGCAGAAGTGTCCAGGGTGTTCGTTGTTTTTTTTTTTTATGAACAGAAAAGTCGTCCCCCGGGATGTATGAGTGTGTCTATGCCAACCCGCGATTTTCAGAGTTAACTCTTCAGCCAAGTTACACCCGTAGATTCTCGCGATACCCATGCTGTCCGGGGTATCCAGTGTTAGCTTTACAGCGAAGTGGGGTTGCGAGTGTGCCCACGCCACCGCGGATCAGCACCACAGCCGATGCACATAGACGGGACTGCCACATTCTTCTTACCAATTAAACGCAATAAACTCTTTCACAGAGCAGAATGCAGCCTGGCCGGAGTCGCGAGCGTTTCCACTTTTTAGCTCGCGCTATTCCATTGTTGTTTGATCGACCCGGTGCAGCGCGCAGTAACCGCGCACATGCATCGTCAATGCTAACGCAAATTGAATGCTTCCTAGAACCTTTTCTAGGTTAGGTCAAAATGGAACAATATAGATACCTACTGTATACTCGTATCTTGATTGCTGGTAAGTCCCCAAGAACGAGAGTTGGTGTTGGGTCAACTCTGGGCTTTTATAAGCAAATTAACAATGATATGCGTAGTTAATTGGTTTGATTCGATCCAGTCGAACCGACACGAACGAAATCACGCAATCCTTACGCTGGTGGCGATACGGTTGAAATTGGCACATGATGCCGGCAAAAAAAACTTCGCCAAAGAACATATCGTCGCCGGAAAGGCAAAAGGGCTGAAGCGCCATTTTGAGAAGTTTGCACCTTATTTTTTTTTTTGTTTTACAATAAAATTCAAAAGTCTTCAGCACCTAATTGGATTTGATAAAATAACTGAACTCTAGTAACTCAATGCTCTTATTGAGTTACCTGAAGCGACAAAAAGCTTAAAAAACTCCAAAGCTTGTGTTGCTTGAGTCAAGGCTTCTCCAAAATAGTAAATATATTTTGGTGATGGTTGAAGGGCACAAAATTATTCACAATCAAACGAGAGTCAGAACATTCGATGCAAAAAAAAAACAAACTACATATTTAACTATTTTTTTTATAGAAGTGTCGCTTAAGCCCCTTTGCCTTTCGAGCGACGATATTTTATTTTATTTTGTGAAAATCATGCACAAATATATATTTTTTTAATCCGGTCAGAGCTTAAAAAAAATTGTCAAATTAAATAACAAAAGTCAATTGAAAAGAGGTTCATGAGTAGAAGATTATAACTTCTTTTATTCTAGCATCGAAAAAATACTCGCTAAAAAAAACTTTTAAAACTAAGGTCAAGATGTGTTCTACTCTCAGTATTTATTTAAAGCATGTATAATACTCGTAGGCGATCAAATTTTAACTTAAGAGACGTGATTTTTAAAATCATTTTTAAATCGCCTTAAGTTTCATAAGGTCTAGTCTGAATATGGAGATACCTGTAAAAAGATATTTCCAACCAAAGGAAATCTCCACTGAATATCCGTGTTCAATCTTAATTTGATAGACTTCTCAATTGGTATTCAAGCGATCATAAATAATATTATCTACGCTTATGTCTGAAGGCAATCTGTTAATCACTATTATTATTTGAGAAGTGTTTACAGTTAGAGGAAATGTGTACACATTTCACTTTGCCGTGCTTACCTAATGCACATTACGTGAACGCATTACGGCGTAGGACTCTTTTTAATTTAGTTGTGAAACCTTTATTGGCTGGAGAGGGTTCGCATTCTGAAAACCTTATCAAAGTATCTACCAGAATACATCGTCGTTGGAAAGGCAAAAGGCCTTTTTATAGTGAATACCGCACAAGAGTCCCAACTGCTCTCAACCGTCCAGAACCAGTGAGACTATGGCATCCCCAATTTGGGTATATTGTGAGGCTGAAGGTAGTGGGAGGGGAAGGAGATGGGGAAAAATCAAGGTTGGGAAGTACCTTGCTATCCAGATCTGGTCACCAAACACGGCTAAAGCCATTTCAAGCAACGTTTTGATTGTGAATGGTGGTCTTTCACCAGGGCGATACTCAGAGTATTTACCATTCTACCCCGCTTGAGCGACACTTTGGTCGAAAATCAGTTAAATATGCAGTTTTGATCAGTTTGTTTGTCTGCATCGAAAGCTCTGACTCTCGTTTGATTCTGAAGACTTTTGTGGCCCTTCGGCCATCTAAAATATATTTACCATTTGGGAGAAGGCTTGACTCAAGTGACTAAAGCTTGGGACTTTTTAAAATATTTTTGTCGCTTCAGGTAACTCAGTGAGAGCACTAAGTTGCCTGAGTTAATAATAATTAATAATAATAATTGGTTGATTTATATAGCGCCGTTTTCGTGACACAAATTTCACCCCAATGGCGCTTTACAAAATCATATTAAAACTAAGACTTAATATTAACTTATACATAATACTTATAACTAGTGACTTACAACTAACTAACATATTTATATTTACACAAACAAATATATGTAATGATTGTTGCCCGTGCTGTCGGACCTAGCGTAGAAAAAAAATGGAGTAAGCAATAGTAAACTAAGTATAGCACTCGGACAGAGTGATCAAAACTCTAGTGAAGCAAATTGACGCTATTGTGGGAATGATAATTTTAAAACGTCGTTAGTTTTGCTCTGAACTCAGTTGAGCTGTCGATCTTTCGCAATAGTTAACTTTTTTTTCGAAATCAAACCAGGTACTGAAGCTTTTGAATTTAAACTTAAACTTTGTAAACTTCCAAAAATGGCGCTTCAGCCGTTTTGTCTTTCCGGAGACGATATGTAATGTCTGATTAAAAATTGTTTTGATTTTTTTTTAATTGAGGCAATCCGTAAGATGGATCTTACAGATCCCAAACTGATACTTACCTATCTAATATATCATCAGATCTCTACTTTCCTACTACTGTGTGTGTTGATGGGAATAAGACGAGTTATTAGCTATCGAAGTCCATTTCGTTTGACCTGACATGGATTGCTTGCCTCCTTCGCGCTAGGCACGTCAGCACACAACCTATAAACTGCTATTATACGAGCACATACATGCATACGTACGTGGGTACATGTGGAGGTGAATCTGCTACGGACATCTTCCATCTTCGCATTCGGACCGGCTGGCTGGGAGTCGCGCCGTGGCATTCTTGCCCGTGAACTGGGGGTCGGGGAATAAATCCCTGCACTGGCATTTGCAAGTGATGTCATTCGCGAGCGTTTTAACGATTGAAACGTCCTAAGGTTGTGGTGTTTCAAGCTTTTGTCACATTCGACATCGTTACAATTCAACGACCAACGCCATTTTGTTTACTTTCAGTAAATATATATATTTAAAAAATAAACAAAAACTTTTAAATCACACATATCATTATACATATTTACTACATCTAGATCGATTCCCCCTCATGTCCTTCCCTTTCCTCAACCCTTTAAACATACTGATATGAAAATTTTAAAATTATGTTTCTTATTTTTTATTTGATTTGTATTTCTTTTAATTTATATCTTAATTTCTTGTTTATTTTTTTTTTAAATTAGATTCACTTACAGTATCAGTTCACCTGTATATACAAACACTTAAGTGGAAACCTATAAATGGTCATATTAATTCTACTTATATAATATTTTGCCTAGTATGTATGTAAACTGGTGGTCTCCCAAACAAATAAAATAAAATAAAGTTAGAATATATATTCGTATAGAGAAAGAGCTAAGTATTTTTATCCAACCTATACAAATTTACGATAAATCACTTTGTCCGGGTTTTTACGTCGTTAGCCGTGAGAGAGAAAGAGACAAGGCAAGTCGTCACATAATATAGCACCACTTTTAGGTATGGAAGCATGTTTTCCGTCTCCCGCGTCTCCGGCAACTCCGCCATTACGTTTTGTTTTGCGAAATAACTCAATGGTTTTTGAGGTTATATCATATGTTTTTTTTTATAACAATACTGCGAAAAAGTGGTTTCACAAATAAACAAAACATCATGTCGACATGTGCTATGAATGGATGTAAAAAGGTGTATCCATAAAAACCCTAGCCACACCCTAGATTAGGGATTGTTTCGCACAGCTATCCATTCTGGTATATTTTTGCTCAGAGGTTGAATCTTATTGTTTTATAGTGTATTTCGTACAAGAGTCCCAACTGCTCTCAACAGTCTAGAGCCAGTGAGACTATGGCATCCCCGATTGGGGGTGTTGTGAGGTTGAAGGTAATCGTGAGGGGAAAAAGATTGGAAAGAGGAAGATTGGGAAGTACGTGGCTATTCAAATATAGTCACCAAACACGGCTAAAGCCATTTCAAGTAACGTTTTAAATCTGAATGGTGGTCTTTCATCATGGCTATACTTAGAGTATCTACAAATCCGGAACGTACCGCAAACATCTATGCCCGTTTCAGCTTTTTAAAAAAATTCGATAAAACGAAAAGCATAATAACATGGCTGTTACGCTTTCACTTGGTCACCATTTGCTCAAAAGCTGTAACAGGCCAACAAAAAGCGTTTAAATGACGCTAGTCATTGAATTAAGAGGAATTTCGGAAACGCATTAACCTAAGGCATTATTTATGACGAATTTTTTATTTTTTTAGTAGGAAGATTTTTTTCACCGTGTTCAACAATAAAAAATATATTTTAGTGTTAGTAGTTAAGCCTTGTGCGATTGTTTAAATTTAGATTTTCCGGTATTCCACGTGAGACTTAATGACTGTAGAATTAAGGGCCTGAATGATGTGCATGTTTCTGAAAAAATGCAAAAAAATCTGACTTCCATAAAATAAT
>JAGWCC010001743.1:0-15162 GCA_022651775.1 Drusus annulatus | reverse complement strand
TCCTTTTTAAAGGGTAATTTTGGGGGGGGAAAAAAAGGCCTTTAAAAAAGGTCAAGTCGGGGTTGGATAACTGGTTTTTTTGGTCCTGACTTTCGCCTGTTACTAACCAATCAATACTTGTGTCTAGAATTCTGGATAGTCTGAGTAAAGAATCGGCACCGGGTTTGCTAGTGTTATTTAAATAAGTATAAAGCAAAGATGGAGAAATATCAGTTTGACGGGCGAGAGAAGCCGCACTGATTCCACGAAGATTCATTAATTCTTTAATTCGGGCACCGATATTTTCGGACATCATAACAAGAAACCTCCTGAAAATTTAATAACAACTGTTGACATTATCCTGAATTCAGGATAACATAAAAATGAGCCGAATCACAAGGGCTTATATTTGAGTTTAAAAAGGGTAAAAAAATATTCACAACCCAAAGCGAAAGGGGGTGAAGATATGCCAAAGGATTGGAGCAGTCTGGAAGAATTAATGGAAAAAGTAGATGAAAAAGCACTGTGTTGGGATACGGGGAAAAGTTATTTCCAATGGTACAAGAATACCAATGGGCCAACCCTCGTTTTCTATATTCAAGATATGGTGAAGTGGCTTTTGAAAATTTGTGACGGAACTGCGGAAAAAGCAAAGCAAAAGATTCATAAATTTTTTCAACAGTTCGAAGCGATTGTCGTTAAAGATTTAGGATTGGATCAAATTATTTCAGAACGTAATTTAGAAGAGCAGATGCAACAGCGTTTGTTAGCCAAGAATGGCGAACAAGGAAATCGCTAATTGGAGCGAAGGCACCTGATTCAATCGGTTTGCCTGCTTCCATTTGAGCCTGAATTTTTGTAATGATTTCATCAATTAGTTCCGCCTCATCGCTTGGTAAGTTTTGTTTTTTGACTTCCTCGCGAACATTTTCCCAAGTCATGTAGTTGTTAATTGTGAAATTTTGAGCGTGAGAGGCAATAACGCCTTTATTTTCAGTTACGTTGATTATCATTGAAGTATTTTGAGGTGATGGTTCAGAAGGAGATTCAATTAAATTAATTCCATTGGCTGTTAACTTAGTAGGAGAAGGATGACCGCCGAGAGTCCAAGAGACCTTAATTAGTCCTAATTCTTGAAGGTATGCTCCGAGATCATGAGTTTTATGGAGTCCACGAGCATCATTTGCGGGATGGATTACTGCGTAATTATTTTCCATTTGCATCTCATAGAGTTCTTTTAGTAGTTCTAAAGCTTGTTCTTTAAAAGTTGCCATTGAAAAACCTCCTAAATAATTTTTTGAAAGTAGGTGAAACCATGACACCAAGAGAACGAAAAGCCGCAATGGTGCTGGCGGGAGTTCGTCCGATAGATATTGCCCGCAAGCTAGGCGTATCGCCCACCACTGTGGGGACGGTCCTAGCCGGGCGTTGCACATCGAGGCGCATTTTTGAAGCGGTGGCCGAAGCGATCGGCAAGCCAGTGGAAGAAGTATTCCCAAAGCAAGTGGCCTAGGAAGGAAGTGAGGACATGAAAGCGGTGGTACTTGTTTTTTTTCTTTTGACTGGCTACTGGCTAGGCTACAATCACGCCACGGAAGCCCACCAAGAATACCTGCACAATGCGGCAGTGATACTGGAGGGCAAGCCATGAACGGAAAGACTTTACTATTGGACGCGGAAAATTCACAGCCTGCAAGCAAAAGAATTCAGTTCGCGTCCAAAACTATTATAACAAAAATTAATCTTATAGGGTTAATTTTAAGTCTAACTTTTGAGTCAAAGGGGTGGAGCCGATGAAAGATAAGGCACCTATAAGATTAGACTCTCGAAAGAAAAATCTTTCGAATCGTCAAGGGATGGATGGGGCTCCTGCGAAAGAGCCGACGTCAGACTCTTCCTTGCCTCTTTGCATTCGCACCTGGCTCACAGTGGCACAAGTCGCAAAAATTACGGGCGATTCTGAACGGACAGTCCGCTGGAAAGCTCAAACAAATATTTATCAAAGCGAGTATCAGGATTCGGAAGTTGGCGGCGGCGTAGGTGGGAAGTCCCTCAAGATTCTTTTATCCAGCTTGCCAGCCAGTGAGCAGATCGCCGCACTCAGGGAGCTGGGGGAGATACACCCGGAAGATGACGGCTGGGCAGAGGTCAGCGAAGGGAAGCGACAGACCGCCCTCGAGCGTTTGCGGATTCTCGGAGCCTTTGAAGATTTTTGCAAGCTCTCCAAGCAAGGACGCACCAAAGCAGGGCAGGAATTCTGCCGAGTCTGGAACGGCAAATATCCAGAGCAGACAGTCAGCGACCGTACTCTAAGGAATTGGGACAATGCCCGCAAGAAATATGGACGGATGGGGCTAGTGCCAGACTTTGGGCAAAAAGCCAATAAAAATATTATCAGCCCCGAAGCGTGGGACTACTTCAAGCAAATGTGGCTACAACAGCAAAAGCGCACCGTCTCGGATTGCTACCGAGATTTACTCAGTCTAGCTGAGGAATATGACTGGCGAATTCCCAGCTTGCGAAGGCTTCAACAAATGGCGGCAGAGATACCCAAAGCGGCAAAAGTTCTCAAAAGAGAGGGACCTGATGCCTTTTTGAACACTTGCCAGAGTAGCATCACCCGAAAGTGGGACGATGTACCAGCCAACCAATGCTGGTATGGCGATCATCATCGCTTAGACTTTTTTGTGAAAAATCCGAATGGACAAGGTACGACTCGGCTCTGGCTTACTGGCTGGATGGATGCCCGAAGCTGGAAAATGGTGGGCTGGCAACTTTGTTGGACCCCATCCACCGAAAGCATCCTAGCATCCTTTCGGCAGGGAGCCATTGATCCAGCCATTGGACTACCTCAAGAAATTTATATCGACAATGGGCGAGATTATGCCTCGAAGGAATTCGCAGGAACAGGTCATAGGACCCGCAAAAGTACTCAGGACAACCTACGAATCCAAACCACCCTTGAAGTGCTAAATATCGGGGTAAGATTCGCCATTCCGGGCAATGCACGAGCTAAGAACATTGAACGATGTTTCAAAATCATCTGTGAGCAATTTTCCAAACGTTTTGACAGCTATTGCGGACGAAATGCCCAAGAGCGACCGGAACAAGTGGAAGCAATCCGGAAAAGCGGACGAGTGCCGACTTTAGAAGAAGTGCAAAAGAAGCTGATCGAATATATTCAGGTTTACAACAAGACAATCAGCCAAGGCAAAGGGCGTGAAGGACTCAGCCCCGATGAAGTCTTCGAGCAAAATCGAAACAGCATCCGCACAGCTCCAGCCTCTACCCTCAAGCTCTGCCTGATGCGTCACTCCCAGCCCATCACCGTGCGTATGGGTGGGCTAGAATTTATGAAACACAAATTCAACAATCCGGAGCTGATCCGGCACCGAGGCGAAAAAGTTTATATCCGCTATGACGATCAAGACATGAGCCAAGTCGAAGTATTCAATCTCAAGGACGAATGGCTCATGAGTGCCGAGCTAGTCACTGCATTGCCCGCCCTGACTGCCACAAAAGAACAACTAGCCGCGGCAAATTCAGCCCGCAAAAAAGAACTACAAATTGCCCGAGAAATGGGGCAGACCGGAATCCTTGAAAATCCACTCAGTCCACTGGACCAGCTCACCATCCGAAGCGAACGAGCTGCCACACGAGTGGCAGACCCAAAGCCGCCTAAAGTGATTGAAGTCGTTCATATACCCCAACAATTACGAAAGGCAGTAGGGCAAATGAATGACCCGAACCAAGACCGACAGAATGAAATTCAAAAAAGCATGATGATGCCAACTGCCAAGCCAAAGGAAAGGCACATTGACATCATGAAAATCCTTAGAAAAGAATGACATCACCCCACTTTGACTAGACTCTCACCTGTGGTGAATCGTCAAGGGGCGGGGAGGGCTCCTCTTCCTGCACGCTAAGGCTTGCAGAGCGGAGCAACTGAAAATTTTACGGAAGGGAGATTGACCCGATGGCAGTATTACCAAGAAAACAAGAAGAACAAGAAGCGATCAAAGCTTTTATGGAAGCCGAGGGAATCAGTACCGAAGAAATCATGAGGGACAAGCTGGCGGCGCATCTAGCCGAAAAAGACATCACCCAAGCAGATGTGGCAAAGAAGATCGGCATGAGTCCATCGGCTATCAATATGTTTTTAAAAGGTACCTATAAAAATCCGGGCAAAGTAGTGAAAGCCCTCGAAGGTTATTTCTACACCATAAAGCAAAAGAAAAAAGGCAATGCCCTGCCAGAGCTTGCAGAGACAAGCATCTTTAAAGAAATTACCGCCATTCTGGAATATGTGCATGGAAATCTGGATATCGGCGTCATCTATGGACACGCAGGTATAGGAAAGACCACTGCTTTGCGAGCCTACCAAGAAGTAACGCCCCAGACAGTTTATATCACTGCAAATCATACTGTAGCGGGCAATAAAGCCCTACTAGAAGAAATTCTGCACTCACTCGGACGCCCCGAATCGGGCAATGCAAGACACATGATGAAAACTATCGTTGAAGTCCTCAAAGGCAGTAACCGGATGATGATTATCGACGAAGCCCAGCACTTGAGCTTAAAAGCCCTAGAGACCTTGCGGGCGATCTATGACGCAAGCAAGATCGCTGTCATACTAGCAGGCAATGAAAGCATCTATGGCAATATGACCGGAAAGTCAGCCGCCCCCTTTGCCCAGCTTTATAGTCGGGTCGGTATACGCAGGGCATTGATGGGCAAAATAGAGCTAAACGACATCGAACTTCTACTAGGTACAGAGCTAGATCAAGAGAGCAAAGCCTACCTCCACCGAATCGCCCTAGAGCCCGGCGGTATTCGAATGGTTATCAAGCTCTACAACCCAGCCCGCACGGTTGCCCAAGAGGAAAAAGCCACTCTCACACTAGACTATCTCAAAGCCGCCGAAGGCTTTATGACGCACCGGGCAAGTTAGGAGAGCATATGAAAAAAATGATCACAAGCGTCTCACCGATAGGCAAGCCCGCCCCATGGTGGAAAGTCGCTTTACGAATGATTATTCCGACTTGACTAAGCTCTTATTGCACAAACGCTTATAAATCGCTAAGAGGTCGGAAGCGATCCTGATTACTGCTCGTTTACAACTTGCAGGACGGATCAACAAGGGCTATTCAAGAGAGGATGAAGAAAATGTTTGTATTTATATCAATGAGCTGCACGTGTTGCTTTGATCTCGGAATACTCGAAGTAGAATTAGACCAGTGCGTATATGGAGTAGTAAAAGAAGCTGGTTGGCAATGGAATAAAGAAGAGAAACGAGTACTATGTCCGCAATGTAAAGATGGTGAAGAGTAAAGGAGGCAAGATAATGAAAATCAAAAGCACCCGACGGGTGAAAGTCTCAATCCCAGTACTGATCGAAGGAAGCAACGAAGGGGCACGATTTGAAAATCTTCTCGGTACCTTTGATGTACGAACAGCGGGAGATCAAAAAGGCATCATCACTCAAGATGAAATCACTAAAGAAATTTTATTAGCCATGCCAGACGGCGCGGCGATCCGAATCAATCTGAATGAGCTAGGCATTGCGATGGTGAAAAAATGGGGGCAAAACAAAGCGAAGCAGATCATTGAGAAAGGGCGGAAATGATGGAGAAAGAGAAGATCATTTTGCCGATTCAGATCGTAGAGCCGACCGGACTCAGACCGGGAGAAAGGCAAATACTTACCATTGATGCGGGAGGTCAAGCCTGTTGTTATATGCACGCAGATAGCTGGGGGGTTATTACATTGCGGACAAGTCAAGGAGAACAAATTGAAATTAAAGTATTTGACCTGCTGAACGGAATCGGTCAGGTCATGAAAAGCAAAGAAGAAAGGAACAGAAGAAATGACAAGAATCAAAATTGTGGGACCTACCTGAAAAAGCTGGGATGAGGTCAACGAGCACCTAAAGGAACAGGGACTGATTGAGCTAGCCATGCAGGAAATTGAATCCAAAATGAATCTGGAAATAAATGGGATCAAGGAAAAAGCCGAAGAGCAAGCCAAGCCCTTGAAAGAACGGGCGAAAGTGATTGCCCGGGAAGTGAAAGAGTACAGCGACCACCACCGGGACGAGATCAAGGGCAAAGAAAAAGTCCTGACCTTTGGGAAAGTCGGGTACCGAAAATCAACCAAAATAACCGTACCCAGAAAAAACACTGCAAGCATTATCAAAGCCCTATTTACCAAAGGGCTAGAAGCTTGTGTGCGGACTGTGCAAGAAGTCAACAAGGACGCCCTCAGAGCCTTGTCAGACGATGTGATCGCCGAGATTGGATGCACGAGAAAGGTCGAGGACGTTTTCTTCTTGGAGGTAGACCATGAGAAAATACAAGACCAATAGCAAAGTGACCACTCGGCAAATCCAGCTTTTGCAGATTGCCCGGCGTGACCTCGGGATGGAAGAGCAGGATTACCGCAACACCTTGGGGATTTATGGGGGCGTCGGCTCATCCAAACAGCTAGATCAAGAGGGATTTGAGAGAATCATGACCCACCTAAAAAGTCTCGGCTTCATGCCCCAGCTTCGACCAAAAGAAAAGACAAAGCATTATCCGGACGAGCCACCAAGCGCAGCCCAAAACCAGCGAATCATGGAGCTATACAAAAAGCTAGGCTGATGCGTGGAGCGGTACCAAGGATTCCACCGCAAGCAATATCAAAGCCTCTGGCCCAAGACAAGGGAACAAGCCCAGAAGCTGATCGAAACACTCAAAGGAATGGAGGGTCGGGGCTATGGGGAACGAACAAGTTCGAACGGTTGTTGATCGAAACGGAAATATCAATATTATTCATGAGGTGAAAATTTCGCCTAAATGGTATGAAATGCAGGTGAGTGGAGCAAAAAATTTTGAAATCCGCAAGCAGGATCGTGATTATCAGGTCAAGGATCTCCTAGTATTACAGGAATGGGATGATGGAGAATCTACTGGAAGAGAAGTTTTGCTGAAAGAGATAACTTGTGTTCTGACACATAAAGATTTTCCAGAAGGAATTCCAAAGGGCTACTGTGTGATTGGGACAAAAGGATGGTAGGGGTGATTCCATGGAGGAATTGATCAAAGAAGCCCAACCAGAAGATATTCCGGGAATTTATCAGCCCTATATCGAAGTAATCGGGCTGGAAGCTTTTTTGGCACTGGTGGCAGAATTTGGAGGTACTACCCAATACTTGCCCAAGCTGGAAGCTATGCTGGAAAAAGCGAGGAACTGAATGATCTTGCGAGAGCACAGGGGGGGCAATTATAAAGAATTAGCCAAGAAATACAATTTGACAGAAAACTGGGTACGCCAGATTGTGAGTGAAGACCGATTGAAACGAAATCAAGTTAAATTATTTTAATCAAAGTTGACAAAAAAGGATTTTGACAGGATACTGAAAAAGAAGATTCAAAACTCTTGTGTGAGTAAGTCTAGGAAGTGATTTTCTCAAGTGATAGAGGCAGAAACTTAATAGAAAAAAAGATTAAATAAGAGTGCAGGCAGTGCCTACACTCTTATTTTTTTTGCTCTAGGGCATGACCTAATATATCGCACATATGAAGTGAAAAGGATATCAGAGGACGTGCCCCAAGAGCATTATAAATTAGGATTATTTCCTTTCATGCAATGCTTACAAAGGTCATCGGTACCATCGAGAGACTCTATCTCTCTTTCTTTGATAAGGAATTTTTTGAGAGTTGCATCTTGGAGGGCATCATATTGTTTTTGAATTTTCTTGTAAAAGTCTTGTACTTCAAAATTATGACTAATATCTTCATCACGATCCACTTCTGATATTTTGAAGTTTGGACACTCTTCCACGCGTTGAATGTCGTGGATTAGGTCGTTTGAAAAATCATAAAAATAACGACATTCTCAAGAGTCTAGCATATTTTTTAATTCAATCAAAGTCATAGTAATAAAACTCCTTTCTAAATAATTTACTATCTAAATCTTATCATGGGTGAGGTGAACAATAAAGTGACTTTTATCAAAAAACTAATTTATGACAAGTTGAATATTCCATCCCTGACAGATACGGCAGTTTTTTCTGTTCTGGTGGTTTGGCTGATCGGATTTTTCCCCATGCTTTATGGGGTTATTTGGCTCAAGGTGGACTGGAAAGCCTTCGGGGTATATGGAATGATTCTATTCCTGCCTTTAGCCCTCAAATATGGCAAGCTGGCGGCAATTAGCAAGGGCATTGAAAAGGCACCGATTCCCGGGGCTGGGGCGATTGCAGAAATTTTAAAACCAGAGGAGGAGAAAGAATGAAATATTTTGATGATGTAGAGCTGGCGTGCAAAGGTTCTAGTGCAGCAAATGTTGTGGAGTATGGGAGCCCTTGTGGGTGTGGTGGTAGTTTGCCCCCAGTGGGGATTCATCCACGATTGCAAACCCTGCTTGATGCAATTCGCGAAAAAGTAGGCCGTCCAATTTATGTGACCAGTGCGTATCGATGCGAGCGACACAATAGCCGAGTTGGTGGAGAAGTGAATAGCTACTATATTCAGGGCATTGCGACAGACATTCATTGCCCTGGTGTGAGTATAGCCAGATTGGCAGAGATTGCAGTCGAATGTGGAGCTGATGGAGTTGGTCGGTATTGGTCCCAGGACTTTGTCCATGTGGATGTAAGGGGCCATACTGCACGCCGGGATGAGTAGGAGGAGGGAAAGCGAAATGAAAAAAATCATCTGTATCTTTGTTCGTTCCGGGGATCATCCTCTTGTAGAGGCAATCATTGTGAAAGTGCAAGGAAGCCCTTTCACTCATGCGGCTTTAAAAATTGAGATTGAAGGGATTCCACGAATCGCAGAATCAAAAAGCCCAGCTTTTATGATCCGAAACGGTTCGGTTTATGACCAGTGCAATGAAATTGATCTAATCCCTTTATTAGTAACTGAAGAAGAACACGAGGCGATTGTGGAAAGAATTTTTTCCCTGACTGGGAAACTTTACGGAATCAACGACTGCATCCAAGGCGGGGCAAAGGATTTGCTGGGAATTGCCAAACAAAAAGAAGATTCGTTGGAAACTGAAAAATCCGTGAATTGTTCGGCGGCGTTGGTTTATATGTTGCGTGCGGCTTTTCCAGATTTTATGGCTGGTGAAGTCGCCGAAGCCGCCACGCTGGAAGCAGTGCGGCAAGCAATTTTGAAAAGATGGGGGTAGGGAAAGCAATATGAAGAATTTTGATGATTTTATCCTAGCCCTACTGTTCTTGATCGCTTGCTTTGTAGTGTTGATTATTGGCGGGGCAATGGTTGTCCTTAGCTTTTTTTATGATTTGGGTATTTGGCAGAAAGGTGGTTTTTTTCTTCTATTTGGAGGGCTATCACCATTCATTTTTTTGTTTATTAAGGAAACAAAGTGGAGGGGCGACGATGAGCGAAGCGAAGAATAGCTGGTTTTGGATTGGGGCTACCATTATTCTATCCGCCCTGATCGGCGCGTTGATGATGTATTCTTTTGGACCCTGTCTGATGGTGAGCGTTCCAGAAAAGATCGTGGAAAAACCGATCATCATCCAAGGAGAAACAACCCACACCCAGACCAACCGGGTGGAGTATGTGGCGAAAGAAATCGACCCAGCCACAGGCAAGTTGGAACAGACCGACGCAGAGTATCAGATCAAGCCGCCTCAAGTGGTGGTGAAGGTCAACGGCGAAAGCCAAGCCCTTGATCTGCTGACTGGCGAAACTCGGAAATTTGAAAAGGGAAAACTACTTTTTGAGCAGACCTCAAAGTCTGCCTTTGAAATCAAAGTACCCACCATTGACCAGACAAAGAAACGCAGTGCTTTTTATGGCTGGCGCGGTGATGGAAAAGAGGAAATCACCTACTCCCAGAATGTGAACCCCCGCTGGGGTTGGCATATCGGAGCTGACGGAGAGTTACTTCAAGAAGCAGTGAAAAGGGATTCAATGAAGCTTCAAAACTTCCGGGGCGGCATTAAAGTGAATTTTTAGGAGGCATGACAATGAATAAAAAAGATCATTTTTGGCTGGGGGCATTGGTGGCAACTTTAGCAATACTGATTGTACTCACCCTAGCCCCGACAATAGAACTGTCATGGCTTAAAGCGGGCTTTTCTGTAGCCATTGGTTGGAACATTGGAAGAGTTCTGATTTTGCCAATTGCAGGTAAAGTGAATCGGCTACTGATCTGCGGATTGGACTATTTAACCGAATGCTATTACCAGTGGAAGGAAAAGAAATGACATGGAAGGCGTAAATCTTTGGCAGATCGTTATTTCGATTGTACTTACTATTATTGGCTTTTTAATTGGTATTATTGGCTTTTTGCTTAAAGGCCTAAAATCGTCGGTTGATGAGCGTTTAAATAATCAGGACAACCGAATTGAAAAAGTATCAAATCAAATTGCTGAACTGAAAGCCAATTTACCACATATTTATGTTTTGCGTGATGATTTTCTGCGAGCGATTTCAGGAATAGATACTCGTATTGAATTGGAGTTTAAAGAGATTTCGAAACAGTTTCAAGAATTTTGGCGACGAGAGGCAGAAAAGGGGCGAAAGGATGGATAGATTTACCGGAACTCAGAGCCGAGAAGTTCGGGGACGAATTTTGAGAGCTTTGCAAGTCAATCATCCTTACGAGGTTGGAGATCACTTACTCGAAGAAATTTTGGTAAAGGCAAGATATGCAGTGACTCTGCAAAGTGTGCAGGGGCATTTTTTGTACTTGCAAGAAAAAGGCTACATCACAGTTGAAAGCATTTCTTATGCAGGCATTGCCCGCCAAGTTGCTCGCCTTACTCCAAAAGGATTGGATTTGATCGAAGGAAATATTGAAAGCGATCCCGGCATCCGGTGGCTGGTATGACTAAGACAAATAGGCGAAACCAGAGCAAAATTACCCGTGATTTACCACCAGAGTTGGTGATGACCGTCAACGATCTGCTAGTCAAAGAAGGTCTGACCTATCAGGAAATATCCAACTACTTGAAAGAGCAAGGACACAATATTTCCAAGTCTTCAGTAGCGCGTTACAACAAATGGCAAGCTGGGAAACTGGAGCGTTTGAGGATTGTTCGAGAAATGGCAGAAACAGTCGTGGAAACGAGCAAAGATCGAACTCCCATGGCGTTGGCAGAAGCTGGAAACCAGATTGCGATTCAATTACTTTTAGAAGGTCTTATGAAAATAGAACATTTAAATATTGATGATCCGATTGAAATCATTAAAGCACTGGGAGTCATGGAACGTAGCGGAACCATGCGGGAACGGCTAAAACTAGCGGCACGGAAGAAAGCGGACGAAGCAGTCAAGACGTTGGAAGAGAAAACGGATAAAGGGTAAATGAAGCCGGAAGACTTGAAGTATATCCGGGAAGTAATCTACGGAATTATTGAATAGGAGGGGACGCGGTGGCACAGTTTCAAACTTTTGAACAATTGCAGAATCTTTGCAAAGTAGAAGCCGCAGTCCCAATACTGGAATATCAGCTCAAATGGGTAACTGACAATAGCCGATTCAAAATAGTAAATAAAGCTCGGCAGGTGGGCTTTTCCTTTGCGGCCTCCTTGGAAGTGGTACTGGATTCACTAAATAGAAAGACAACATGGATTATTCTGTCCACTGGAGAGCGGCAATCGAAAGAATTCATGGAAAAAGTCAAAGCTCATGCCAAGGCGATTGGACACGCTTGTGAAGTTCTAGAAACAGAATTTCAGATGGACAGCTCACGGGAGAAATTCAAGCAACTAGAAATTATTCTTCCCAACGGATCACGAATCATTGGCTTGCCTGCTAATGCAGATACAGCCCGTGGATTTACTGGAAATATCGTACTAGATGAATTTGTTTTCCACCAAGACCCAGACAAAATCTGGCGTGCTTTGGTTCCTACCATTACTCGGGGTTATCGAATGATTGTGATCTCTACCCCAAATGGTAAAAGTGGCAAGTTCTACGAACTTTTCACCAATAAAGATGAAACATGGAGCCGACACTTTGTGGACATCTACATGGCGAAAGATCAAGGGCTGGATATTGATATCGAAGCTCTCAAAGCGGCAGTAGATGACGAAGACACATGGCGCCAAGAGTATGAAGGAGAATTTCTTGATGGCGCAAGTTCACTCTTGACCCATGAACTGATTGCAGGGGTGGAAAGTCCACTAGCGACTATAGAATTACCAGAAAATTTTAAGCCCGAAGGTGACTTATACCTCGGCTTTGATGTAGGAAGAAAGCGAGATTTATCAGTGATCTGGCTCAAAGAAAGGGTAGGCACCCAACTGGTGACCAGAGCCATGGAAGTGATGGCGAAAAATGAAATTCAGAGATCAGAAAGAGCGGCTTTATTTCTATCTGAGACTGCCGAAGTTGCGGCGGGCTTGTATTGATAGCACTGGAATTGGTGCCCAGCTGGCCGAGGATGCGGCTCTGGACTTCGGCAGTCGAGTGGAAGAAGTTCACTTCACTGCTGGGGTTAAGTCAGAAATCTTGATGGACTTGAAAAAGAATTTTGAAGATCAAAGCGAGTCCATTCCTGCTGATCGAATTATCCGCGCTGATCTATATTCGGTGAAGAAATTTGTCACAAGTAGCGGTAATATTCGCTTTCAGGCAGACCGTGGGGAAGATGGTCACGCCGACCGGGCGATCGCCTGCGCACTAGCGACTCATGCGGCGAAACATAACCCGTCAGGACCGCCAAAGCATGAACGAGTGATTGCCCGACGATTCGCAAAAGTAAGAGGGAGGGGCTACTAATGATTCTGGGACCTGATGGCAGACCCATTCGGTCAGTCGAAAAACCTCGACCCATGCGGGGAAGTATAGTTCTGCCAAAACCATGGGATAAATTCAGCACCCACCCCAGCCAAAATTTGACTCCAGAAAAGTTGGGTCAGATTTTCCGAGAAGCTGAGACTGGCAATATTCAACGTCAGATGGAGCTTTTCGAGGAAATGGAAGAAAAGGACACCCATTTATTTTCTCAGCTTCAAACCCGCAAAAATGGTGTAGCAGGGCTGGAATGGTCCGTCACTCCCGGTGAAGATTCGGAAATAGGGAGAAGGATCGCCGAAGAGATCGGGAAAATACTTTACAACTATGAAGGTATGGACGACCTGATCTTAGATTTATTGGATGCAATCGGTAAAGGTTTTTCGGTAGCAGAGATCATGTGGAACTATCGCAAAGGAATGGTAGTACCGAAAGAGATCAAGTGGGTGGAGCCGAAAAAATTCCGTTTTGATGAACTGGACACATTACGGGTATTGACTGAGGACGAACCAGTCAATGGAATTTATTTGCCAGATAATAAATTTATTGTCCACAAATACAAAGCCCGCAGTGGTAGCCCAACCAGAGCAGGGGTGCTGAGAGTCGTCACTTGGATGTATCTTTTTAAAAACTATGCGATCAAAGACTGGCTAGGATTTGCGGAAGTCTACGGAATGCCGATCCGACTTGGAAAGTATGAAGCTGGAACCAGTCAAGAAGATAAAGACGCTCTGCGAGATGCGGTGCGTAATATCGGAGCTGATGCGGCTGGAATTATCTCAAAAGATACAGAAGTTCAATTTATTGAGTCGATCCGATCGGAAGGCTTGCTCTACGATCGACTGGTGAAACTCTGCAATTCAGAAATCAGCAAAGCCGTGTTAGGTCAGACCTTGACCAGCGAAGTGAGCGCAGAGGGGGGAAGTCGAGCTCAAGGAGAAGTCCACAACCTTGTGAGGCATGATCTTTTAAAAGCAGACAGTCGAGCCATGGAAAAGACTCTGCGGCTCAATCTGATTCGTCCACTGGTGCTTTTCAATTATGGCGAAGATGCACCTGTACCCTATTTCAAATTGGCTTATGAACGATCGGAAGACTTGGTGCAGGAAGCAAGCAAGTATCAGACCTTAGTTGTTGGCATGGGCTTGCCAGTCGCTGAAGATCATTTATATGAGAAATTTGGTATTCCAGCACCCGAAGCGAATCAAAAAGTTGTTGCTCCGCCTAGTGGGGCACCACCAATGAGCGGCTTTTCATTTAAGCGAGAGATTGCGGCAAAGGCAAAGCAACCAGATGGACAAGAGGCAACCGACAAAGTGGCTGACAACGGATTGAATGAGGGTTTAAAGATCATTGAAGAAGCCTTGAATCCTTTATACAAGATAATTGAATCGGCTGAAAGTTTGGAGGATATGCGGGACAAGCTGGTGGATGCCTATCAAGATTTGCCTGTAGGAAAGCTGGAAGAATTGCTGGGCCAAGCGATGTTTATCAGTGATTTAAACGGGAGGGCGGCGGTCATGAATGGGGACTAACATCACCATGACAATGAAGCCTCTCACTTTTGAAGAAGCCTTGGCGCATTTTAAAAAGAAAATTCTCATGACAGAGGATCAATTTCGCAAGCTGGAAGCAAGAGCAAGGCAAAGAGCCTTCACAGTGGCAGGCATTACTCGGCTGGATATTTTGCAAAATATGTTGGACGAATTGACCCAAGCGATTGCAGAGGGGCGCACTGCCCAAGACTTCAAGAAAAACATTCGGGAGCGGATGAAGGACAAAGGCTGGCAAGGATTGACTCCCTACCGACTAGATACGATCTTTCGAACCAATGTACAAACTGCCTACCAAGTGGGCAGGTATCAACAAATGACAGCCCCAGAAGTGGTGGACAGTCGTCCCTACTGGATGTATGACGCAGTAAATGACGGAGGAACCAGACCCAGTCACCGAGCGATGGATGGGATGGTCTGGCGTTATGATGATCCGATCTGGGACACATGGTACCCACCGAATGGCTTTCGATGCCGTTGCAAAGTCATTGCCCTATCGCCAGAAGCGGTGGCGCGGCGAGGACTCAAGATTGCAGAAGGCAATTTGCCAGAGACAGTGGACAAAGGCACCGGAGAAATTCTGCAAATGGAGCCGGACAAAGGCTTTAAAACGAACCCGGTGGCAGACCCTTGGGAACCAGACCTAAGTCGTTATGATTCGGACCTAAAAAAAGCCTTTATCAAAAAATGACAAAAAAGGCGATTTTAGAGCCGTAGTTTTATAGAGGCACCGGATAACACTCGGAGGGGGTGGAGAATTCAAATTGAAGGAAATTGAAGCGGTTTTGAAGAGGTAAAAAGAGGGGGACGAGTGGGCGGAAAACCGAAAAAGAACAATTTAGCCCAAACCAAGAGGCGATATGGTCGTT
>JAGWCC010001742.1:0-14819 GCA_022651775.1 Drusus annulatus | reverse complement strand
TTTTTTTTTTTTTGAGCAATTGTATCAGCCTTTAACATTAGAAACATTTGTGAATAATAACCATTGTGTCAGTACGTTTCTTTTTGAATCTATCAAACGGGCAACCACCAATCTTACGGGTAATGGTTCACCTTCAATAGGCTTATGACGCTTATTTAACGTCAAATCTTGTTTTTTAGGCTTGGCTGATCGATGCAAGATAATTTTTGTTTCTGCTACTTCCAGCACCGCTTGGCTACCTTTATAAGCAACATTTTTTGAGCGCTCGATATGATAATTCGGTCGGTATATTTTTTAAATTAACCTCTTGATTATTATGTAAAACTAGGCGGCTATTTCTCGCTCGAACTAGCCATTTACTGTCTTGCTGCTGCCAAGTGCGTAAATGAGCGACGGAATCAGCTTCTCTATCAATAACATGCACTAAATTGCGATATTGTGCATCTAATTTAGGCATAAGTTGGGTTAAATCATCTAAATGGGGTAAATTCTGCTGCTGATCTTCGCTGATCGATGTCCATCTACCTTTTGCATCACTCAAACTTTGATACGCTGCAGCAATCGGTAAACCAGAGTGAGAATCAACCAATAAACTGCTCGTTAATTCATACCCTAAATCCGTTTTGTGCGTCATTTGCTTGATATCTTTTTTGTGAGTATGTTGATTGTAATTAATCCTAGACCAATCATGTACCATCAAAAAATAATCATCACTTGTTGATGTTTCTTGCATGGCAAAAGATTGAATGGGAAGATTTAAATCAGAAATTTTGACCCGATCATTATTTAAGAAGCGCCAAGCAGCTTGGGTTGCCGCAAAAACACCTTTTTGCGAATCAGAAATACTCTTAATGCCTGCAGCAAGCGCAGTACTTGGGCTAATTTGTGATTTTATCAAAGTTAAATATCTCTTATTGAGGCGAGGTTCAAGATTGGTTTTTATAAAATTTAGATCATACTAAACAGTTATAGCGGTTTTTTTCGACTTGTGTAGATACCTTTGCCTGCAAGGGGAGGTCGATTTTGGTTTTGATTTATTAACTAACTGATTTTAAATATTTAAAACCCCCTCTAACTCCCTTCAAAAAGGGGAGGATTATTACAAGTCCCCCTTACAAAGGGGGATTCAGGGGGTATTTTCCCTAATTCTTAAAACCCTTATTTTTTCTCAGCGCGTCCATAAACCACATATGTACCAATGATGATATCGTGCAAGCCTTGTTTTTTTGGACTGAAAGCAGCCCATAAACACCCTATTTGAGCAATGGCATTCAAATAGTTAACGGGAAGGTTTAGGAATAGCGAACGCATAAAGGATTTTGAGAATGATAAGCGCTGACCATTTTTATCCACGACTAAAATACCCACAGCACGTTTACCCAATGTGGCTTGAAGCGAGGATGCGGTCATGAATGTGTAGTATGAGATCTGGACGATAGTGATTGTGTAAAATAATGTCGTTGTTTGAATAAATACCTCTAATTCTTTAGAAAAAAGAATTTGATCGTTTTGAGATATTAAATTAAGCATATTGATCTTTGTTACTAGATTCTGTAGTTCATTGAAAATACCTAAGCCAAACAAGGACAGTATGAAATTGATAACAAATGTTGAAAAAACAATCACCAAAGAATCAAGAAAAAGCGCTAAAAGACGAATCCAAAATCCAGCAAATTTTGCTTCAGATGAATGAGACGCATTATTTCCAATATTTCCAATATTTCCTAAAGATTTTTTTTGTAATGAGACTTGATTCGTCGCATCGGTGTTATGTGCAGAATAAGGATTTTCCTGTGGATTTAAAACCTGCGGGCTTAAAACAGGGATGTCAATTTTTGGTATCTGCGCCATGTCTTGAATCTCAACAATCATGCCCAATTTTTCAAAATACTTCGCAATCATTTTGGCTTCATCGTGTGAAATTGATTGCTTTAGGATGATTGAGGTGCCCTGAAACCATCCATCAAAATCCTGTGCTGATTTTTGGTAATCTTGCGCTAAATGGTTCTTGATTGTTTGGATGTCGCTAAAATTTAAGCGCCCATTAAAGCGAACTTGATACAGCGCATTATTGTGTGTGTCCATGAAAATATC
Source organism: Drusus annulatus (assembly GCA_022651775.1). Classification (NCBI taxonomy): domain Eukaryota; kingdom Metazoa; phylum Arthropoda; class Insecta; order Trichoptera; family Limnephilidae; genus Drusus; species Drusus annulatus. Next base: position 12,725 of record JAGWCC010001742.1, on the reverse strand, counting down.
CTAAGTAGGGTTGATTTTTTAAATTTGAAAAATATATGAGATTTTTAAAAAAAACATATATTACAGTTTGTTATATGAAACCTCCCCTCTTGTGGAGGGGCTGGGGGTTGAACCCCTGCAAGGGGAGGTCGATTTGAAGTGTTTAAACTATAATCATCTATTCTATGTTTTATCACGCTCTAACATCAGTATTCTTGCGTAGTGCATGATAAATATCCCAAATCCTATGACCCAAAATACAACAGAAACGCCAATGACAACCAAATATATTTGCGGCATATAAACAGCAATGACGCGTAAAAATGCACTACAAATGATGTCAATAAAGGCAATAAACATCCATTTTGGTGAGATCATTTTTCTACCAGTATGTCCAAGAGAAACACGTGCCATCATGCTTAAAATCATCCCACCAATGCCACCAATCGTGATGCAATGTAAGGCATATGAGAAAGATACGTTTGCAGCAATCAGCCCAAAACCGATAGGAAGACATAAAAACTTAAAATGTAATGACCACAACAAAGGATCTTTAAATGAATATAACCAGCCAAAATTTAACCATCTTAGAAAAAGAAATAGGCCTGATAGACTTGCAAAAATTCTTATCATGAACCAATCTTGAAAAAACAAACTCACAATGAAAGACAAAATGCTGAGCACTTGAACAACCTCAAGCCAGATTTTAGTCGGGGGTTTTATAAATGCATTGTCTGCTAAATGCTGCGTGCTTTTTTCTGTAAAAAAGGGAATAACGCGGCCACCTAAAATAGAAATAATCAACACAATCAGCATAATCGCTGCATGTAGGCTTGTATTAATCAGCACTATATTGTCGTGAGTTACTGCGTAATAACTCAGCACATTTAAGCACGCTAATCCAAGCAGAATAAAAACAAACATTAAATTTTTCCACATTTTTGCTTGAATGATTGATTTAGCCACAAAAAAAGCAACGCACGGTAAAAATAAACAGTCAATGATCATGATTTTTTCAATCGCAACCCATGCGTGATTAACCAATAAAATGCGGGGCAATAGCCAAATGATCGCTAAAATTACCAATGTAATGCCAGAGGTTGCAGGCTTGTTCGTCCAATTCGCAACGGCCGTGAGTAAAAATCCTGCAATAATCGCCACAGTGAAACCAAAAATCATTTCATGCCCGTGCCACCAAAACATATTCCCATGCGTTAAAGACCAATATTTTTCATTGTCTAAGAGAAAAATCCACGCTAACAGCGCTGCAATACTAAATAAACTACCCAATAAAAAGAAAGGGCGAAATCCAAGCGCAAACCCTGCAAATGTTGGTTTATTTGTTTGAATATAGAAAGATGTCATTTGAAATTCCTTCAGATATGTTAAAAATACGGCGTGCATTATTGCGTAAACACATAAGTTTTACCTAGCTTTTGTGATAGCTGCGCATTTTATACCAAATGGGTTGGGCAAGTACGGCACACAGAATAAGGCAGACACCAAAATAAAAAGCGATTGAAAGATGTTGATGTTCTTTAAATAAAATGATTGCAAATATAATTGCATACACAGGTTCTAAATTTACCGCCAATTGCATGGTGAACGCACTGACTTTTTTGATGACAAATAGGGATATCGTAAACGGCAATAAAGTACACATGATCGCTAAAATTAATAACCAAACCCAATCAGATTGATTTGGCATAATTAATACAGAAGGGAAGCTTGGGACAATCAGCGATAATAGTAATAAAAAATTCCCCCCAACAAACAGTTCTAAAAAAGTAACCGATAAAGAATTTAAGTGCGGTGTAAATCGTTTGTTCAGTGTGCCAAAGATTGCGACAAAAAATGCAGAGGCAATGCCAAGAATAAACCCAAGCAACATGCCGCTTGGAATCCCACCCACAACAAGGGCAACGCCTGGAATGGTTAAAATGCCCAAGGTTAATTCAACCATTTTAAATTGACGCTGCATGATAATGGGTTCAATAATTGCAACAAATACAGCGCCTAATGCCATACACGTTGTGGCAACAGATGCATTTGATAATTTAATTGACCAATAAAATAAGAGCCAATGAATGGCAACAACACACCCGATCATGCTAATTATGATTATTTCGCGTGGTTTAAATTTTTTAAGCCCCTGCCAAACAATAGGAAAAATGCACAAAATACTCGCCACAATCATCATACGAATAAATACTAAAGGCAGCGCTTCAAGGCTAATCAGTTTGCCTAAAATTGCGGTTATTCCCCATAAAATAACGCAAAAATGAATCTGAATATAAGGGTTTTTGATGATATTCATTTAGATTGATGAGATTCCTAAGTGCTTTAAATCAGATGGCTTGATGATGCCATCGGCCAATATATGGTGGTGAACTTGAAAATCATACACGGCTTTGGCTGTTTTACCATTGTAGTGACCTTTATTAAAGCCTTGATCCTCTAAAAATTTTAAACTGACAAGTTTATCTTGAATGAGCCGTACAACAGGGCTCGTTGAACCTTGCATGAAACGTATTTCATTAAAATGATGATTTTGGATTAAGTTGAGGTACACATTTGAGGTCAATATATAGTCATACGCAATGCCAACTTGATTTGCATCGGGAATGGCGGATTGGTTGGCGTTAATTCTAAAATTTTGAAAATCTCCTTCAGGGATATTGGGCGGGGAATGGTCGCCTGTAATTGTTTGGCAGCCAGAGGATGAAAATTGAATGTTGTCATCAGAATCAGTATTAGAATCAGTATTAGAATTTGCACAAGTACTTGAATAAGTACTGTGAATATTGTCACCAGGAAAGCATGCATCAAACTCACAGCTCAGCGAATAGTGATTTTGGCTTGCATCTCGCAAGCGCCAAACACCGACATCAATAAGGCTATTTAAGCGCCAAGCCCCTTCATGGGGAACAGAGCCTGCAGGCTCATGTGGCCCAATATAATACGCATGTAAACCTTGCCCTAATAAATTAGCCACTCGCGCTTGTGAATTGAGTTGTGCATCCATCCATTTTGCATTTGGAACGGTTGAGCCCTTATATGCGCAGAGCATTTTAGTGCGCTGATTCCAAATTCCAATCACACATTTAGGCGTTTGATGATCAGGGTTTATGCCCGTTATGGTTAAATGATCTGACCACGTATTGATTTGAGATATTGCATTAAAAGAGGGCAATTCTGCGCCACGAATGCCAAATAAAATGATCTCTTTATCAAGCTTAAATGAACATAATTGCGCAAGTTTCATCATTGTTGCGTGCGTAATTAATGTGGGTGCAGTGATTTCTAGGTTTTTATATAACTCACTGTTTTTATATAAAGAGTCTGCGAGTAAATGTGCGGTATCAATGGAATCTGTTGTAAAGGGCAGTATATATTTAGGGTATTTTGAATGTGTTGAATGTGTTGAATGTGTTGAATGTGTTGAATGTGTTGAATGTGTTGAATGTGTTGAATGTGTTGAATGTGTTGAATGTGTTGAATGTGTTGAATGTGTTGCGTGTGTTGAATGTATTTTTTGATTAATTTTGGTCATAACAGAAAGACTCTTCATAAATGTGATCATTATCTTAGCGTGCCAAATTAAAGAAAGAAATACTATTTTTTAAGATTGCAAAGCAAAATTAAATCGGATAATTTGTTCGGACAGTGAATCAAATTATTAAAACCAAATTATTAAAACCAAATTATTAATAATAGCTAATTAACTTTTTAACTTTTTAACTTTGAAATATGCAAAAAAAAAGGTGTGATATGTCAGATAGTTCGGTAAAACCATTTAAAATCAGTAAAATATTGGTCGCTAATCGTTCAGAAATCGCAATCCGTGTGATGCGTACAGCAGCTGAAATGAACATTAAAACCGTGGCCATTTATGCAGAGCAAGATAAACTTGCCATCCACCGATTTAAAGCAGATGAATCTTACATCGTAGGTAAGGGGAAACCGCCTTTACAAGCCTATTTGGATATTCCCGATATTATTCGAATCGCGCAAGATTGCGGTGCAGATGCGATTCACCCTGGATATGGATTCTTATCAGAAAATCCTGAACTAAGTGATGCATATCGTGCTGCAGGCATTGTTTTTATTGGCCCAGATTCACGAATTTTACGTTTATTGGGCAATAAAGTAGAAGCACGTAATCTAGCCATTGCCGCAAATATTCCTGTGATGGCAGCCTCAGCGCCGCTGCCTTATGATGATGCCGCGTGTAAAGCAATTGCACAGGAAATCACGTATCCCATTATGCTAAAAGCCAGTTAGGGCGGCGGCGGGCGTGGCATGCGTGTGATTGAATCTGAAAGTACTTTACTCGAATCAATCCAATTAGCACGCAGCGAATGTTTGGCAGCGTTTGGCAATGATGAGGTGTATTTAGAAAAATTAGTTGTCCGCGCACGTCACGTTGAGGTTCAATTGCTTGGCGATAAACACGGCAACTTAGTGCATTTGTTTGAGCGTGATTGTTCGGTGCAACGTCGTCATCAAAAGGTTGTTGAACGTGCACCTGCACCGTATTTAAGCGACAAAATACGCCAAGAATTATGCGAAACAGCAGTTAGACTGGGTAAATTTGCAGGATATACACATGCAGGAACCGTTGAGTTTTTGATGGATGTGGATACAAGCAAATTTTATTTTATTGAAGTCAATCCACGTATTCAAGTTGAACACACCGTTACAGAAGAAGTAACAGGAATCGATATTGTAAAAGCACAAATACGTATTTCTGAGGGTGCAACAATTGGTGATGATGATTTTGAAGTCCCAACACAAGATAAAATAACGTTAAAAGGGCATGCGCTTCAATGCCGTTTAACCACAGAAGACCCAACCAATGGATTTGTCCCTGATTATGGAACGATTGTGGGATATAGATCTCCAGCGGGATTTGGCGCCCGTTTAGATGGTGGCACGGCATATTCAGGTGCAGTGATTACCCCATTTTATGATTCGCTATTAGTAAAAGTAACCACGCGCGGTGCAACGCCAATTGAGGCAATTGATCGCATGGATAGGGCATTACGTGAATTTCGTGTGCGTGGTGTTGCCACTAATTTATTGTTTGTTGAAAATGTGATTAATCATCCACTGTTTAAAAATGGTGAATGTACCACTAAATTTATCGAGCAAACCCCTGAATTATTTGAATTCAAATCGCGCCAAGATCGTGCCAGCCGAGTATTGAGATTTTTAGCTGAAGTGAGCGTAAATGGTAATCCTGAAATGGAAGGTAGAACGACGCCAAGCCGATTTATTGTGCCTGTTTTACCAGATATCGCAAGATCTAAAACAGGGATTATCAGCGCGAAACAAATTCTGGATGAGCATGGACCCAAAGCGCTAAGCCAATGGATGTTGAATCAAAAACAAGTATTAATCACTGATACAACGATGCGAGATGCACATCAATCTTTGCTCGCAACGCGCATGAGAACGATCGATTTACTAAAAATTGCACCGTATTATCAGTCATTATTACCTGATTTATTTTCGGTAGAATGTTGGGGTGGCGCGACGTTTGATGTCGCAATGCGATTCTTGAAAGAAGATCCGTGGGAGCGTTTAGCCAACTTACGTGAAGCAATGCCAAATCTTTTATTACAAATGCTTGTGCGTGGTGTAAATGGCGTGGGTTATACGAGCTTATCCTGATAATGTTGTGCAACATTTTATTAAAACAGCTGCTGCGAATGGGATGGACTTATTCCGTGTATTTGACTCTTTAAATATTACTGAAAATATGCGTGTTTCCATGGATGCCATTTTAGAATCAGGTAAAATTTGTGAAGCTGCAATTTGCTATACCGCAGATATATTTGATGAAACGCGCCCGAAATATGGTTTGGATTATTATATTAAACATGCGAAAGCCTTAGAAAAAGCAGGTGCGCATATTTTAGCGATTAAAGACATGGCGGGCGTGTGTCGTCCTGCTGCAGCAAAAGCATTATTTAGCGCACTTAAAAATGAAGTTGGTTTGCCAATTCATTTCCATACGCATGATACATCTGGCATGAGTGCGGCATCTATTTTAGCATCGATTGATGCAGGTGTTGATGCAGTTGATTGTGCGATGGATAGTTTTTCAGGCTTAACAAGCCAGCCCTCATTAGGGTCAATTTTAAATGCGCTCAAAGGATCAGAAAAAGCCCCCAGTATTGATCGTAATTCTGTTAATAAAATTGCGCTGTACTTTGAAGGTGTTCGTTCTTTTTATGCGCCATTTGAGTCTGATTTACGTTCGGGTACTTCAGATGTATATCGTCATGAAATGCCAGGCTACCAATATACGAATTTAAAAGAGCAGGCACGTAGTTTGGGGCTTGAATCCAAGTGGGATAAAGTGGCACACAGTTATGCGAGCGTGAATCAATTATTTGGTGACATTGTTAAAGTGACACCCAGTTCTAAAGTCGTTGGTGATATGGCATTAATGATGGTTACGCAGGATTTAACGGAAGCAGATGTATTGAATCCAGATAAAGAAATTGCTTTTCCAGAATCGGTCGTTGGTTTATTTAAAGGTGAATTAGGGATTCCTGAAGGCGGATTTCCAAGCGCATTGAGTGATAAAATTCTCAAAGGTGAAAAGCCTATGAACATTAGGCCTGGTGCGCATTTACCGCCTGTTGATTTAGAACAAATTAAAATCAATTTGCGTAATGAATTTAAAATTGAAGTGACGGATACTATTTTAGCTTCGTATTTGATGTATCCAAAAGTGTTCTCAGATTTTGCTAAGCACCAGCACCAGTATAGTAAAGTTTCTCGAATTGAAACGCCTGTGTTTTTTTACGGTGCCCATATTGATGCAGAAGTGAATATACAAATTCAAAAAGGTAAAACGTTAGCAATCCGATTGCTTGCTGTTACAGAGCCTGATACTAACGGTGAATGCCAAGTGTTTTTTGAGATTAATGGCGAGCAAAGGACATTTAAGGTTGCTAAAAAAGGGCTTGAAGGCTTAAGTAAGCGTCGTGTAAAAGCAGATGCTTCAGATCCGAAACAAATCGGTTCACCAATGCCTGGCATGGTTGGGATTGTTCGTGTTGCTGTGGGCGATACCGTGAAAGTAGGCGATCCTCTGTTTACTTTGGAAGCCATGAAAATGGAAACAGTTCTACGCTCAGATGTGGCAGGGGTAGTTGAGATTGTTACTGTTAAAGCAGGAGATGCGGTAGATTCTCATGATTTATTAGTGAAAATAAAATAATTTTTTTGCGATTTTTTTTGCAATTTTTTTTGCTATGAGTGATGCGAACTCAAGATTAAGAATTAATGTAATTTTTGATTTTTCAAAAAATATCAAGCATCATTGCTTGGGTTCAATTTTAACGTTGAACCCAAGCTTTATTATTTTATTATTTTTAGGAATTTATAATGGCCGTAGATGTGAAAAAAATAGTAAAAATACACCCCCTCAAAATTGGGTTACTCAGTATTGGATTGATGAGTATGGTGAATATAGCGAATGCGGACGTTCCATTTTTAGATCAATATTTTCAAAAAGTGGCACAATTAGAAGCAAGTTTTAGTCAGTCAGTTCAACAGGGCAAAAATACTGAACTGAGCACAGGATATTTATTGTTAAATCGCGATATTGGTTTTAAATTTACATATGAAAAACCATTTAAACAAGACATTATTTTAAATAAGTCATACAACCGTTTATGGCAATTTGATCATGATTTATCACAGGTGATTATTAAGACAATTGACTTAAAGAACCAAAATAATCCTATTTCATTCCTTTTATCTGCGCAACCTATTAGCCAATCATTTGACATTAAAGTAGACAAAAATAATGTTAGTTATACGCTCACGCCTAAAAACAAAAAGCATGATGCAGATGAATTATCAGGCATTTCAAAACTTAAAATTATTTTTAAAAATAAGGTGCTATCTCAATTTACTGCAACGGATGACACAGGTTCGAGTGTTACGATTACACTATTAAATCCTGTATTTAATGGCAATATATTGCTTTCAAACTTTATTTTTAATTCTGCCGCATATCCAAAAATAGATATTATTGATGAGACTAAATAAGTGATTGAACAAAAAAGATCTATGCCATTAGCAGAATACTTGCGACCAATATATTTAGAGCAAGTGGTTGGTCAATCTCATTTACTTGGTGACAATAAGCCTTTGGCGATGGCATTTCGTGCAAATCGCGTTCATTCTATGATTTTTGGGGACCGCCAGGTGTTGGAAAAACCACACTGGCGCGGTTATGTGCCAGTGCTTTTGATTGTGAGTTTTTGACTTTTTCAGCAGTACTTGCAGGTGTTAAAGAGATTAGAGAAGCGGTTGAAGTAACTAAATCAAATCAAGCAATGCAAAAAAGAACCATTTTATTCATTGATGAAATTCATCGCTTTAATAAATCACAGCAAGATGCATTATTACCATTTGTCGAATCTGGGCTAATTATTTTTATTGGTGCGACAACCGAAAACCCTCTTTTGAGTTAAATCGTGCGCTTTTGTCCCGAGCACAAGTTTATGTTCTAAATTCATTACATATTGATGAATTAGGTGAATTAGTTGAACGCGCCCTTGTTGCAACGTATCCTGAAATACAGATTACGCCAGAGGCTAAAAATATGATTTGTGGCTATGCGGATGGCGATGCTAGGCGCGCTTTAAATTTATTAGAACAAGCATGTGATAGTGCACGATTTGAGAATCAAACAGCGTTAACACAAGCGTTGATCGAAAGTTCTTTAACACAACAATTAAAGCGGTTTGATAAAAAAGGTGAATATTTTTATGATCAAATTTCGGCTTTGCATAAATCTGTTCGAGGCTCTAACCCAGATGCCGCGCTGTACTGGTTATGCCAAATGTTAGAAGGCGGTGCAGATGCGTTGTATTTGGCGAGGCGTATTATTCGGATGGCATGGGAAGATATTGGTTTAGCAGATCCTCGTGCTTTACAAATTGCCAATGATGCCGCATCTACCTTTGAGCGTTTAGGTTCGCCAGAAGGCGAGCTTGCATTAGGGCAAGCAGTCATTTATTTAGCGATTGCCGCAAAATCTAATGCAGGGTATAACGCATATAATGCCGCACGTGCTTTTGTTGCAAAAGATAAAACGCGTGATGTGCCAATGCACTTAAGAAATGCACCAACACAAATGATGAAGCAAATGGGGTTTGGCAATGCATATCGCTATGCACATGATGAGCCTTATGCATATGCTGCGGGTGAGAATTATTTTCCAGATGATCTTTCACCATCTTTTTATCAACCTGTTTCTCGTGGTCTTGAAATTAAAATTAGCGAAAAGCTTAATTTTTTAAAGTCACTTGATCTCGCAGCAAACAAAAAATAGCCTATATGCCCAAAAGATTTGAAGATACTACTTTGGCTACCAGTATACGAATGCAAGATGAGCTTACAAATGGTAAGTGATTCGGGTGAGGATACGCTGGCAACAAAGTAGGATTCTCAAAGGTGAAGGGTATATCTTTAATAGGAATAGTATCTTTTATGCCTGTATTAATAACGTCGTATGCTTTATATGTGCCTGACATAAATATCATTCAAGAGAATAATATTTTGGTTAGTATGATGCGAATGTTCAATTTAAAATTATGCCAAGATGCACCAGAGCACCATTACTTTACGTACTCAAAGATGCGTAACGCTTTGGTTTGGGTTGGTGAACAGCAAGAGCAATTATATTTGGATTTTAGCAGTGATAAAATGTTGTGGCGCTATCATAAAATTAATAAAGCCCAAGAACCTATTTTACGCGCTATTGCGTGGAAATCTAATCAAGCGCTACGCGTTTTAGATGTCACGGCAGGTTTAGGTCGAGATAGTGCCATGATGGCTGCAAGTGACATTCATGTTACGATGGTGGAACGTAATCCCATTTTGCAAATTTTATTAGAAGCAGCATTGTTACAATTAAAAGATGCGAATAAATTAGCCATAAATCAAAATTCTGTTGCATATTATCAGTCACGATTGAGTGAACGTTTGCAGCTAATTAAAGATAATTCTATCAATTACTTAACTAAATATTCTAGTGCTGAATATGATTGCATTAATCGTCAATATGATGTTGTATATATGGATCCAATGTTTCCGCATCGAAAAAAATCAGCGCTGGTTAAGTTAGACTTGAGAATGGTGAGAGAACTCGTTGGTGATGATCCAGATGCGGTAGCGTTGCTAGAAATAGCGATTAAAACACGCATCAAACGAGTGGTTGTGAAGCGTCCAAAGGGTGCGCCATGTTTAGGAGATATTAAACCACATCATCAAATTGAATCCCCTAATATGAGATTTGATGTATACCAAAATTTTCTTGTTGATGAGAATAATAATTTTGCTTAAATTAAAATCCAGGTTTTAATGAGTAAGCTGTAATAGCAGGCAAGTTCTAGCATTTTATTATTATTATTATTTTTTATTTTATTTTATTTTATTTTTGTAATCCTGAAGGAGGATTAATATGGCTAAATCTGGCAATACTGGAGTGAAGCGCTTAATAAACGCGGGTATTTTTTCTAAACAAGGCTTTTTAGCGTGTTTTAAGCATGAAGAGGCATTTCGACAAGAATGTTTATTATTACCCTTTGCGTTGGGGGCTGCATTTTATTTCGGGCAAACAGGTTTAGAAACAGCAATCATGATTGCAACATTTCTTTTAATACTTTTAGTTGAGTTGCTTAATTCTGCAATAGAAGCGATTGTAGATCGTATCGGCCCAGAGCATCATGAACTATCTGGGCGAGCAAAAGATATTGGCTCTGCAGCAGTATTGCTGGCCATTACTAATTGTATTGTCGTCTGGCTATTAATTTTGTTGTAACACTGCGCAGATGAAATTTAATGTACTCAACAAAATTCAAAGGTGATGGGTATATACCCGTCACCTTTGAAGATCCTGTTTTGTTGATTACGCATACTCGACCGAATTACTTACTGCCTGTAAGCTCATCGCAATTCGTACACTTGCCGCCTCGTGGTATCTTCAAATCTTTCGGGTATACAAGGCAATTTTTCTTACCAAAGCAATATTAATAGGGATTATAAGTATGTTTTTGTAAGTATTTAAGTGTTTTGTTAGGCTTTTATTTGACGAGCACTCTATAATTGTATATTTAGAGCATGTATAATGCCAGTATTGTAATTAATTATATGTATAGTGGTGCGTTATTTTGAATTTGTTATTAATAAAACAGATTTGTTCGATTATGTTAAAATATATGTACAATGGTTTTGCGTGCTCCCATGATAACAAAAGAATTGTTCATGAGGAGTTAAGGTTTTCTAGAAGAGATATTTCATGAGATTAGTGATATTGGTTAATCAGCTTATTTGTATTGCTAGCCTGATGCTGTTTTTAGCATTAGAAAATATTAGCTAAGCAAATAAAAATCAACTTGTATACTGCGCCCCATTAGCACCAGAAGGATTTGATACCGCTTTATATATAAGTCCAGATTCGCAAGATTCATCCTCTAATACAATGTTTAATCGTTTGGTGACCACAGATCCGCAGACTGGAACCATTTTTCCTGAACTTGCTCAAAGCTGGGTCGTTTCTGACAATGGATTAGAATATGTTTTTACACTAGAAAAAGATGTTAAATTTCACACAAATACCACATTAATCAGTTCTCTAGAGGCGATAGGGGAACCTCAGAAATTATTTAGTGCAGATGACGTGTTATTTAGCTTTAATCGACTGTTAGATAAGAATAATTTTTATAATAAAGCTTTGCCAAAAACATATCTTAATTTAGAATTAACAAATTTTAAAGAAAATATTATAAAAATAGAAAAAATTGGCACACATAAGGTTAAATTTATCTTAAAAGAGCGTGATAATAATTTTTTATTTCAATTAAGTAGGGGGCTTGCTTCTATACATTCAGAACAATATGCTAGAGGCCTAGTTGCGTTGATGCAGCCTGAGAAATTAAATCATAATCCAATTGGCACAGGCCCATTTATTTTACAAAATTATCAGAAAGATGTTGCAATTAAATATCGAGCCAATCCAAATTACTTTAAAGGAGAGGTAGAATTACACTCTTTAATTTTTTTGATCACACCAGACTCTGTCATGAGGGTGCAAAAACTCCTATCAGGAGAGTGTGATTTAATTAATGCCCCCCCCTTTACAAGTTTAAAGCTATTGGCAGCTAAATCCAATTTAACAATAGATGATATTCCTGCGCTATTGGTCACGCACACATATCTTAATGTTAAAAACTTTGTTCCTTTTCAAGATATTAGGGTTAGAAATGCGCTAAGTTTTGCGATTGACCGTGATGCAATTGTAAAAACATTTTTTCAAGGTTCAGGCATTGCAGCAGGCAATGTTATGTCAATTACTTCACCTACCTATGATTCCTCAATTAGACCTAGAGTTGTTGATTTAGAAAGGGCGCGAGGTCTTATGAAAGAAGCAGGTTATGAAAATGGCTTCAAAATGGAGTTATGGACGACTCCTCTTCAGCTTAGAGGGCAAGTAAATGGGAAACTTTTAGCTGAGATGCTGCAAAATGATTGGGCAAAAATAGGCATTCAAGCAACGATTAAGGTTGCTAGTTGGAATGATTATGTACGTTCGGCACAGTCAGGTGTTTATGGTGGTGCAATTATTATGTCTGCATCTGGCACTTTATCGCCAGATTCTTTTGTGAGTTGGTTTTCATGCTCTAGGACTGGGATTTCTAATTTCTCGCGATGGT
>JAGWCC010001741.1:0-52304 GCA_022651775.1 Drusus annulatus | reverse complement strand
GATCTAAAGAGAATGGCAGACAAGCTAGCAAAAAAAAGAAAAATTGTGACCTTTTACATCTTTCAAATTTATGATGCTGAACAGCGATTTGGAGACTTCAGCTTTTTCTCAAAACCATCTTCAGCTTTTCTCCAAAACCATCTTCAGCTTTTCCCCAAACCATCTTCAACTTTTCTCAAAACCATCTTCAACTTTTTTTTGAATCATCTTCAACAATGCTAACAGTTAATGTTCGTATTATTCCCTGACGCAATTCATTTTCGATTGATTATTAATTGATTACACCTGTTGTGCTCTTGTGCTCGCTTTGCTCGACTGGTATATTCTCATTGAAGTTAATAAGGTGCACAAAGTCGCACACTGCCTTAGTGAAAATGTCCTAAGCTAGCAAAGCGAGCGCCTTAGGGTGCAGGTGCTGAAGGGTTACAAGGGGAACGAATGTTTGGTATGTCTGATAAATGTAAAAGATCCAACATCGACAAATAAATTGATTTGTCGATGTTGGATCTTTTTAAAATCCATTAAATTATGTTATTCGCCATATTCGCCTTCGAGAGAAACTGGCTAAGCGAGCGCCATATTCAACTGTTAATTTATATTTATGTAATCTGTTATTCGGTCATTCTGTAGTACAAGGTCGAACAATTTTCTTCTTTGAAATATCGTTGTGCCACAGTTCGAATGTCTTCTGGTTTTATTTTCTGATATACTTCGAACTCGTCATTGATTAATTGAATTTTTCCAAGAAAGTCATAATAAGCCAAATTCATTGCTTTATTCAATAACTGAGTTTCGGCAAAGCTTTGCATCATTTCAATTTTATTGAGCGATTTTGTCATTTCAAACTCGCTCACCAATTCGGTACTGATGGTGTTTAGTGCAGCCACTATTGCAGCCTCGGCCTGTTCCATGGTGGTGGTGGGTAATAAATTACCGGTAACTACAATTAATCCCGGATCAACATCCCCCGAGATGTATGCATTTATTTGCGAAAATAAGGCTTGTTCTTGTACCAATTGTCGATATAAACGTGATGACCGTCCACTAGATAAAATATCGGTTAATAAGTCGCATACATAATAATCGGGCGACAGTCGGTCGCAATTATGGTATACTTTATAGATCACTGCGGCAGGTACTTTTCGCTCTACATCAAGTACACGTGGTGTTGTTTGTGCAGGTTCGGTAGGAATAATTGTTGGGGTATTGGTATGCGAGGGGATGGTGGCAAACCACTTTTCGACTAGGGCGTATACTTCGTCAGGATCTATATCGGCAACTATACTGATAATGGCATTTTCTGGAGTATAATGTCGAGCGAAAAAAGCTTTTACTTCGTCAAGCGTTGCTTGCTCGATATGTTCGATCGTTTTTCCGATAGTAGGCCATTGATAGGGATGTACTTTATAAGCCAAAGGGTTCAGCATCAACCATACATCGCCATAGGGTTGGTTGAGATAACGTTGATTGAATTCCTCTATCACCACACTTTTTTGCGTATCTAAGCTTTCTTGCGTAAAGTTGGGATTCATCATTCTATCCGACTCTAACCACAAAGCCGTTTCGATATTGTCCTTAGGTATCGAAATGTAATAATTGGTGTAATCGTTGGTTGTGAACGCATTGTTTTCGCCACCTGCCATTTGAATGGGTTCATCAAAATTGGGCACATTTAATGATCCCCCAAACATAAGATGTTCAAAAAGATGCGCAAAACCTGTGTGCTTTGGATCTTCGTGTTTAGAACCCACCTTATAAAGGATATTTACGCAAGCCATGGGCGATGTGGTATCACGATGCGCAATTAAGGTTAATTTATTAGGGAGTGTATATTTTTTGTATGTGATCATAAAAATGTAAATTAATTTGAACTGTGCGTGCCTTATGAGGACAAAGGTATCAATATATTTAGGAATGGTGAATGGTTAAATTATTACTGGGTTGTTAACAATCCTCGCTTCGCTCGTTTAGGACAGTTTTTCACTAAGGCGAATAAGGCACACGAAGTCGCACGAAGGCAGGATTGAAGTGAAAAAGGGATTTTTATTACGCTTCATTATCACTGATAATGAAGCGTAATGAGAACCGCCTTGTTCTGCAAGGAGGGGAGTAAGGAGGAGAAAGCCCGTCATTCCGAGCGAAGCGAGGATCCTCCTCTGCGACAAATTTGAAACTTCAAGTGCCACCCAGTTATCCGTGCATTTTTTGCCCGCAGGGCAACCCATAACTCTGTGTTTAATTTTGCGTAAACAAAGCGAGCAAAGCGAGATAACTATAAAATGTTAAATTAAATATTGCTGACTACTTAAGCAGTAGAGAGTAAATAAACGATGTTATTCGCAGATAATCAATTAATTCTAAATCTTGGCACTGGCTCTGCTGGGTTCCGATTATGCTTGGCTATCAGATTGACAAGTAATTGATCTTTAAAATTATGTAAACTTCTTTAAATAAAATTGATTTGATAGCCAAGCGTAATCGGAACCCCAGCGGGGTGACATTATAATATATCGAAAGTATAGCGAGTTCGTAACATCGTTTAATTAATCTCTACTACTTAATTCATTAATTCTGCTGTTTACGTCTGATCTTCATGTTAATAAATTCGACACCAAGAGAGAAAGCGATAGCGAAATACAGATATCCTTTGGGCACTGCTCCCACATGTTCGCCCATCAATTCTGCACCCGACAAATGCATACTTTCGGTGATAAGCATAAAGCCAATAAGGATTAGAAACGATAGACCCAGAATTTGAATGGATGGATTAGAATTGACGAAATTGCCAACAGGGACAGCAAACAGCATCATTACAGCCACCGAAATTACTACTGCGCAAATCATGATGGTTAAAGCACCATGAATACCGCTGGTCATTCCAACAGCTGTGAGGATAGAGTCGATGGAGAAGATTAAATCAATCAATAGAATTTGCACAATCACACTCGAAAAGGATTTTGCAACCGATATAGGTTTATCTTCGTGTTGGGGGTGATGATCTACCTTTTCATGAATTTCTTTAGTGCTTTTATATATCAAAAACAATCCTCCGAAGAAAAGAATTAAAGCCCGACCTGTGAACGAGGCGCTAAACCACGATAATTGGATAGAGAATAAACTTGCTTTCATGGCAATTAAAAGCGTTATACCGAACAACAATGCAATACGCAAAAACATTGCAGAAAAGAGTCCCACCTGTGTCGCTCGCTTTCGTTGCGATTCGGGTAATTTGCCTGTAACAATTGATATGAATGTTACGTTATCAATACCCAAAATCACTTCTAAAAAAACAAGGGTTAAAAGCGCTATCCACGCATCTGTAGTCAAAAAAACTTCCATAAAATCAATTTATTTTATCGTTATAAAAAACAGTTGCGCAAAGGTATATATAAGAAACGAGAATTTGAGTATGGGCTATTCAATATTCAGCATTCTTTAGAGAAAGAAATTTGTCGGGTTTTATGGCTTAAATGGCATTGGCATGGGTGGGGTGGGGGATTAGGAATAGTTAGGAATGGTTACGTTGGTGCTATGCTATTAAGGAGTAACAGTTTGATAATCATATTAACGTAAATATTTGGTTTATTCGGAGGCCTCAAGTTGATGCAGTCGCTTCGCATAGTGAGGATTGCACCACCCGAATACGCTCGCTTCGCTTGCTGGTCCAATTTCACTAAGGCGAATAAGTCGCACACTGCATCAGCACGAGCCTCGAGTAAAGTCGCACAAAGGCAGGATTGCGTAGTAAAAAGGCAGGATCGTGAAGAAAAATAGAATCACATTGAAAAGGGATTGATTCCTTTTTCTTATGCGATCCTGCCTTTCCTATACGATCCTGCCTTTGTGCGCCTTATTCGCCTTAGGATTGGCTAAATAATAACTATGAAAATTAGAGGAACGGTACCGCCTTTTCGAGGAGATCAATAGTATAACGTACCCTCGAAGAGGTGCTAATATGCTTAACCCCACACGCAGTGTGGGGATTTGATCAAAACTATCGTTCCCCGCCTCGAAGAGGCGGTACTATGAATTTCATAGTTATTATTTCGTCATTCTTTAGTGAAATAGGGCAAGCGAGCGAAGCGAGTATAAGAGGGCTGAACTGTTACTAATCTTTTTGAAAAGGGAAAATGTCGTATACCTGTTCGCAGTGTCGAATACTTTTGTATCTTTGTCTATGAAAACAATAGCTAATTTAATGGTAAAAAAACATCATCAATCATTCAGTGTATTTAAAATTACGAAAACTACACATTTCGATTTCTCCCCCGAAATGTATTCCCAATTCAAATTTGGCTCGATTAAGGCCGCACATGTTTTTGGAAAACAATTGGCAGCAGCGTATATAATGGAGCTTAAAGCCAATTACAAAGGACAGCAATTGGTGGTGATACCCAGTGCTTACTCGCACATCCCAACAGCGTCTTACTATATGGCACATGCTTTTCGCGACCATCTTAACCACTTTCTATATACCGAGGGCTATCCGATATTGGAAGAAACCAAAATCCATAGAACCGTAAGTTATCGAGAAGATTATGGTGCGATGACTGCCGAAGAACGTTTTCGATTGATTAGTGGAGATCGATTTCACATCGATAAAACATATCTTAAAGATAAGCGGTTGATTTTTATTGATGATATCAAGATTACAGGGACGCATGAACGCATTGTTTGCAAGATGTTGGCGGATTTGGAAATTGATAATTGCTGTGATTTTCTTTATTTTGCCGAGTTAGTAGATGTAAATATACATCCCAATATCGAAAATTTATTGAACCATTATAAGGTACAACAACTACAACAAATAGAAGAACTTATCAACCATAACGATTTTGTGATGAATACCCGAGTTGTTAAATTCATTTTAAATAGTGCGCCACTCGATTTTCAAACTTTTATAACCAAGCAAAGCGTCTCGTTTAATACAGTTTTTTATTTTAATGCCATAGGCAATACTTATTATCAGTTCGAGGCTTATCGCAGTAATTTAGCGTTTTTGTCGGATCAATTGGCTCCGTAATTCGTTTAGGAATCGCAAAATAATAACCAACGACAAGGCATGCCTTGTCGTTGAATTTCTCACAGTTATATTTAGCCAGTCCTTAGCGCTACTAAGGCTTGCTTTGCCTAATTATTTTATTTGCAAATTATCTTGATCGGTATACTTTTCACAATAACAGCATCTTAATTCAATTGGAGCCTGTTTTATGACCATAAACTTAGTGGGTATCTCTTCGTGATTGGTGATACATTTTGGATTGATACACTTTTAAAACATGTTCAATGGATTGCGGTAATTGCACTACATATTTTTCTATTACTTGATAATCCTTGATCACATTTAATTTAGCTTGTGGTGCCACTAGGGCTATTCGGTTGACATCAAGCGTCGAAAAGAAACGATCACTCACTTTGATAATTCCCTTTTTGCCGAGTTGGCGACTATCCAAATTCATACCAAAAGTGATTTGTTGTTGACAGTTTTCCAAACCCAATATTGATATTACCTTGAATAAGGACGCTGATGGTATTCGATCTATCACAGTACCATCTTTGATAGCATTAACTTTTAATTCTTTTTCAATCTTCATCGCATTTGTTTTTATAGCGTATAGCGTATCACGATCGTGTATCGCACAATCGAACATCGTTTAATCGTTTAATCGTGTGTCGCATTTTTTAAATCATTTCCAATATCTGTTCTAAAATAAGCGTCTTTCCAGCTCAACGATTGCACTTTGGCGTAGGCTGCATTTTGGGCGGCTAACAAATCGGCACCTAGACCAGTAACAGTTAATACCCGACCACTATTGCTGACTATTGCTTCTGATTTTTGCTTGGTACCCGAATGAAATACAATGGTTTGCGGGCTATCGGCAGTTAAGCCACTGATGGGGTCGCCTATTGCGTATTCTTCAGGATATCCACCTGCCGCCATCACAACTGTTAAAGCAGTATGCGGATGAATGGCACATTGACGTGTATGTAAATCGCCTTTCTGCACCCCTTCAAATAAATCTAAAAGATCGGTATTTAAACGTGGCAGTACCACTTCGGTTTCAGGGTCGCCCATACGAACGTTGTATTCAATAACATACGGATCGCCACCACAATTCATCAGCCCAATAAAGATAAATCCTTTATAAACAATTCCATCTTCTTTCAAACCGTTCATGGTGGGTTCAATAATACGTGTCCGCACTTTCTCAAGAAAATCGGCATCGGCAAAATGCACTGGCGATACAGCCCCCATTCCCCCTGTATTTAAACCTTGATCGTTGTTACCAATCCGTTTATAATCTTTGGCTTCAGGTAATAGTTTGTATGATGTGCCATCGGTTAATACAAAAATGGAGACTTCGATCCCTCGTAAAAACTCTTCTATAACCACTTTTTTGCTGGCTACACCAAATTTGCCCCGCAACATTTCGTTAAGCATGTTTTTGGCGGCTACTGCATCTTCCAAAATCATTACGCCCTTACCACCCGCCAAACCATCGGCTTTTAGCACATAAGGCGAAACAAGGGTGTCAATAAAATCAAATCCATCCTTTAAACTGTCCATCTCTACGGTACAGTAGCGGGCTGTGGGGATGGCATGTTTTTCCATAAATATCTTTGCCACATCTTTACTGCCTTCCAAAGCAGCGCCTTCTCTTGAAGGACCCACTACACAGATGTGCTGTAAATGTGCTTGGCTAGCAAAAAAATTGTAGATCCCTGCTACCAAAGGGGCTTCGGGACCTACCACGATGATGGTTATTTCGTTGGCTAAGGCAAATTGAGCAATAGTTTCGAAATTAAGAATATCCAGAGGAATGTTTTCGCCACAATTTGCTGTTCCGGGATTACCTGGAGCGATAAACAATTTCTTTAACTTTGGACTTTCGGCTAATTTCCAAGCCATAGCATGTTCGCGCCCCCCAGATCCTAAAATAAGTACATTCATAATTCTATTTTGTTACACAGATAATTTTGTTCTTTTAAATTTTGTAATACACGAGGTAAGGCATATTTTAGTTTTCGTTGCGCCTTCAGCGAATCGTGAAAAACAATGATAGCCCCTGGTCGAATATGTTTTACCACATTGCGTACACAAGTGCGGGGGCCAATGGCACTACTGTAATCACGACTTAAAATATCCCACATCACCAATTTATAGCGCTCGCTTAATAAGCGTGATTGTGTGGGTGTGATGCGTCCATAAGGTGGACGTATTAAATTGCTTTCGATAAATTCGGTCGCCAAGTCAAAGTCTTGAATATATTGCGACACATTTGTACCCCATCCACTAATGTGGCTATACGAATGATTGCCTACGGCATGTCCAGCGACCAATATTTGCAAATAAGTTTCGGGATATTGCTCCACGTTTTTCCCTAAGCAAAAAAAAGTTGCTTTAGCATCATATTTAGCCAGTGTTTCAAGCACCCACGGCGTAACTTCTGGATTGGGTCCATCATCAAAAGTGATGTATACAACTCGTTCATCTGTTGGGAAACTCCAAATTAGCTCAGGGAACATCCGTCTCAGAAAATTGGGTGCACTAAAATACATAACAATGGATGTTAACGAATTGTGAAACCAAATATTTTGTCATAAACCCCTTTTTATCTTCTTTTTAATCACTTTACTTACTTTCGTATACTAGAAAGTAAGTGCAAAGTTAATAGATAAACACGAAGTACATCTTTAAAAATAACGATTGTTATAAAATTTGTTGAAATATAGACCATTCAAGTAGTTCTTTTGAAAGCTGGAGTCATTTGTTGCCCCATTTAAAAATGATTTCGGTAGTCTCTCAACATTCTAAGCTTGATCGAGGAATCGGAAAACCTCTTAAGTTTAAGTCAATTCTAATTGTCTTAAACTTAAGAGGTATTGAATGAGGCCTGAGTATGTCGGCCCTTCAGGCCTTGCACGCAACGGTGCGACAATTTGGATTATTCGGAGGCCTCAAGCTGATGCAGTGCATTAGTATGAGACATACTGTTGATGCACCATCGATTCTAGGTATCTTTACAGGCTATTAGGGGCATGGTATAATTTATGTGAGTTTGGTAAAACAACTATGGTTCACTCGGCCTTTGAATTTTCATATTCAGTTATGTAGACGCTATTGCTGCACTAAGAAAAGAGATCACTCCAAACATTCGATTTATTTTTAAACAAGCTTTAGGTATAACGCATTCATTAAAATATCATAAATCACGATTGATTCCTACTCTATAATTCAGTTAATCAGTTAATCCGTAACATAATAAGTAAGCTAATAAGAGACTTATCTATCCATCATTCGAACTTTTTTTAAAATAATATCAATAAAAGTTTGGAGGGAACAGAAAATTGTATACCTTTGCACTCGCAAAAGGGAACAAATCTTTTGTGAAGGTTCTAAAATAACACGGCCCGTTCGTCTAGCGGTTAGGACATCAGGTTTTCATCCTGGAAATAGGGGTTCGATTCCCCTACGGGCTACAATAAATTAATAAAAAATATGGCTAATCATAAATCAGCTGAAAAGAGAATTCGCTCTAGTGCAACTAGACGTTTAAGAAACAGATATTTTGCTAAAACTACACGTAATGCAGTTAGAGCATTGAGAAGTACAACAGATAAAAGTGCTGCTACAGCTCTTTTGCCCAAAATCTATCAAATGTTAGATAAATTGGCAAAAATGAATGTAATACACGACAACAAAGCCGCAAACATTAAAAGTGGTTTGGCTGTTCATGTCAATAAATTAGCTTAATTAGCTAATAGTTATATTGCTGGCCCGTTCGTCTAGCGGTTAGGACATCAGGTTTTCATCCCTGGAAATAGGGGTTCGATTCCCCTGACATAGTAAAAGCGGGATTATCTTTTTAGATAATCCCGCTTTACTGTTTGGGCATATATTTGGCTTTCTCGGGTTATTTTCTTATCGGGCTTCCGCCATATTCACTGGTCAACTTCTATTTTCATCGGGCGGAAGCCCGATAAGAAAATAGAATAGCCCTGAGCGGAAGCCCGAGGAAAGAATGATGTTCGAGGAAAGAAAGAATGACGTCCGAAGAAATAGCATCCGAGGAAATGACGTCCAAGGAAAATGTCTTTGGATTTTTGTTTATCATTCCTATGGCCTGTTGGTTCATTGGAAAGCACAAGGCGAATATCGTAGACAAGCCACGTTTTGTACGTGAAATTTAATTATTATTATGAAAATGTTAATTCCTATATTAATTGTTACCACCATATTTTTGAGTATCAATGCGTATGTACTGGTTCGCGCTTGGCAAGCGTTACCCATGCTTGGTCATTGGCGATGGCTGTTACTTTTTAGTTCCCATTATTCTTTCTGTTTCGTTTTACGTGGGCATGGGCAACGACAGTTTGCCAATCAAAATAATTTCGTTTATGCAATTGGCTGGAGGAACATGGTTCTTTGCCTTGCTCTATTTTTTGGCATTAATTATTTGTATCGATCTTATACGCTTAGCCGATTTGTTGTTTCATTTCCTGCCAAGCCAGCCACATGTCTATCAAAATCTCAAATTGTATACCCTACTTACGGCCATAGGCATATTGGCGGGTTCGTTTATTTGGGGTAAAATCCATTTTGATCACCCTTCGGTGGTTCCCTTACAAATTAATAAAAACAAATTAGCTACGAATTTGAAAGTTGTAATGGTGTCGGATATACACTTGGGATATACTATTGGTAAAACGCAACTGATGCAATATGTGGAGATGATAAATGCCGAAAATGCAGATATAGTGGTGATTTGTGGCGATTTAATTGACCGCAGTATGCGCCCTGTAGCGGAAGCCAATATGGAGAACGAATTGCAAAAAATAAAATCTCGGTATGGTGTATATGCTATATTGGGCAATCACGAATATTATGGCGATACTACTCGGATTCTCAGATTTGTAAAAAATGCCGGTATTACTTTATTGCGCGACGAGGTGGTAGAAGCTGCACCGCAAGTTTTTATTATTGGTCGAGACGACAAAACCAACCGATTGCGCAAATCGTTATCTGCATTAACAGCAGACCTTGATACCAGTGCATTCAAAATTTTGTTGGATCATCAACCTTTTCATTTGGAGGAGGCAGAACAGGCAGGCATCGACATACAACTATCAGGACATGTACATAATGGCCAAGTGTGGCCAGGCAATTTGATTGCCAAAAATATGTATGAGTGTTCGTATGGATTTTATGAACGCGGAAACACCTCCTATTATATTAGTTCGGGTTTAGGTATTTGGGGCCCCCATCTACGTATCGGCACACAGTCCGAATTAGTTAGTATTGGTATAAAATAAGTACAATACAAGATGTAACGACACAAGTATCAGGCTATATGCCAGAAAGCTGGGTACTTAAATAGAAAATAATTATTATGAAAATAGCGATATATGGGCGGTCATTCAAATCGGATGCCAGCGCAGCATTGAAATCTTTAATCAATACTGTTGTTTCTCAAGGAGTACATTTAAGTATCTATGCACCGTTTTACAATTGTTTAAAGCGGGTTGAAGGCTTGCATATGCCCTTTTGCGAATCGTTTACTTTGCCTTCCGATTTAAAGTCGGACACTAATTTTGTAGTCAGTTTGGGAGGTGATGGTACTTTTTTGGAAGCTGCCCAATTTGCCTTATTACACGAAATACCCATTATTGGTATTAATTTTGGACGCTTAGGTTTCTTGGCACAAATCCCCTCAGATCAAATTATTGTTGCCATGAATGCGCTTTTAGTTGGCAAATATCAGATTGAGAACCGTACGCTTTTAGATGCTTACAATCAAGATGGGACACGCTATTCACCTGCATTAAACGAAATTGCCTTACAACGCAGCAACCCCACCATGATTAAAACAACGGTGCGATTGGAAAAAGAAATTCTTTCCACTTATTGGTCTGATGGTTTTTTGGTAGCCACCCCACAGGTTCAACAGCCTACTCGTTAAGTGTTGGTGGTCCAATAATGCTACCCACCACTCAAAATATCATTATCACACCCATTGCACCACATAATCTGAATATTCGGTCGCTTGTGTTGCCCGATTCTTCAATAATTGAAATCACTATTGAAACACGACAAGGTCAAGCGGTACTAAATTCGGATAATCACATGTATAACGTACTCTCGAAAAGCATCATCACGATCCAAAAATCGGTTAAGTTATTGAAGTTTGTAAAACTTGATGGCTATAGTTTCTTTAATACGCTACAAACAAAATTACATTGGGGTGCCGATTTAAGAGAATAAGCAGTAGTTACGTTGAACTAAATATTGGAAATGGATAAAATTAAGACGAAGTTGCAAAAACAGTATAAATAATTAAGGCGTTTATTGCAAAAACAAACTAGACGAAAGCTTACATCTCGTTTTAAAGGGTTTTCGGAGTGGATTCAAAATTAACCCATCACATTTGCATCACTTTGTAATAGCATACCATCTTAGATTTAATCATTTTGTTTAGCTTTATTTGCAGGCACAAAGTTTATAGGCTTTTGTTGTATGCAAATTGTGTTACTTTGTGGGATTTGTTACTTTGAAAAGTTCCGATCCTAAAAATGAAGTGCGTGGTGTGCCAAGTTCTGATTATTTAGCTTACCTTTGATTGGATTTATAATAAAGAGAAATTAATTATGGAAGGATCTTCAACAAAGATTTTTGGTATACGACCCATTATGGAGGCCATGCAGGCGGGTAAACCCATAGATAAAATTATGTTACGCGAAGGAATTAAGACCGACTTGATTCAGATGATAGTGGACACTGCGCATCAGCACAATATTACATTGCAATGGGTACCCACCGAAAGATTAGAGCGTTTGTCGAAAGGGGGAAATCATCAAGGGGTGATCGCCTTTTTAGCTGCCGCCGAATTTGTTGATCTAGAGGAAGTGCTATTGCAATTAAAAGAAGATCAGATAATGCCATTTATTCTTGTACTTGATCAGATTACTGATGCGGAATTTTGGTGCTATTATACGAACCGCCGAATGTGCGGGTGTGCACGCCGTAGTGGTAGTCGCTAAAGGTGCCGCCCCTTTAAGTGCCGATGCCATGAAAACCTCCTGTGGTGCATTAAATTATGTAAGTATTTGCAAAGTACCCAATTTAAAGACCGCCTTATATCTATTGAAAAGTTATGATATAAATATTATTGCGGCAACAGAAAAAGCTGATAAAACTTATGATCAAGTAGACTTCCGACAACCAACAGCCATCATTCTTGGATCCGAAGGCGTAGGGATCTCGAAAAGCAATTTAGCAGTAGCCGATCAAGCTGTGAAAATACCATTAAAAGGACAAATCGATTCGTTAAATGTATCAGCAGCAGCTGCAATTTTACTTTTTGAAGGGGTTCGACAAAATAACCTCAACGAATTGTAAATTGTAACATTGTTACGAACAAAGTTCCCACAAATACTTCGTAATTCGCAAATCATAATTTATAACTCGTGCGAATTAACAGTTGAAAGGCGTTTAGCAACTTACTCTCTCGATTTTGTTTCACACTGCATCAACTGATGTAGTGCATGAAACGAAATCAAGCGAGTAGGCCTTTCAACTGTTAATTCACAATTCATAATTGATTACTAGTCGGTTATACTATTATTGGATTTTGCAAGCGAAAAAAGTTTTTTTTAATCATTTCTTTGTAACATCTTTGTTAATTCTTTATCGGTTTGTAATGTACGGCGAATAGATTGCAAACTCGTTGACAATTAAGATTATAAATAATACAATATGCATCAAAAGGTTTGGGGAAATTGTTTAAAGGTTATTAAAGATATCATAACACCTGTTAGCTTTAAGACATGGTTTGAACCCATCAAACCCTTAAGGCTAGTTGATGATGTACTCACTATTGAGGTACCTACTTCTTTCTTTTATGAGTATTTAGAGGAACACTATATTGAGTTGTTGCGTAAAACTATTCGGAAAGAATTGGGTGCTATGGCGAAGCTCGAATATAGCGTGCGGGTGATTGAGGGTACGCCCAACGTAAAATATCCAGCACAACAACGCGTCGACTTAAAAAACAAAGATATTCCGTTCCCGACTAATTCGGTTCAAGACAAAATAGTGAACCCTTTTGCGATTCCTGGGCTAAAGAAATTGGAAATTGATGCACAACTCAACCCTAATTACAGTTTCTCTAACTTTGTGAAAGGCGATTGTAATAGCTTGGCCCAATCGGCTGGCGAAGCAATAGCCAAGAATCCCGGTAATACAGCATTTAGTTTGTTATTTATATTCGGTGCTTCGGGTTTGGGGAAAACCCATTTAGCACAAGCCATTGGCATTGAAATTAAAGAACGATTTAAAGATAAAATTGTGCTGTATGTGAATGCCAATCGTTTCCAAACACAATATGTAGATGCCGCTGTGCATAAAAATAAGGTATCTGACTTTTTGCACTTCTATCAAATGATTGATGTGTTGATACTTGATGATGTGCAAGAATTTGCAGGTAAAGAAGGTACCCAAAATACTTTCTTTCATATCTTCAATCATTTACATCAATCGGGGAAGCAATTGATTTTGACATCAGATAAAGCCCCTTCGGAATTGGTGGGAATGGAGGAACGTTTGCTTTCGAGATTTAAGTGGGGTTTGTCTGCCGAAATACAAAAACCTAGCCTCGAAACACGTATGGATATCCTTCGTAAAAAGATTTATAATGATGGAATAGAAATAGACGATAGCGTAATTGAGTACCTCGCCACACACATTACCAGCAATGTACGTGAATTGGAAGGGGCTTTGGTGTCGTTATTAGCCCAAGCCACATTTAACAAAAAAGAACTTACCGTAGAGTTGGCTGCGCAAATGGTAGAGCGGTTGATTCCAACTTCGGTTCGCGAAAAATCCATTCTCGACATTCAAAAAGCTGTCTGTGGTTTCTTCAAAATCAGTAACGACGATCTGCTTTCCAAAACACGTAAACGAGAAATTGTACAAGCGCGTCAAATAGCGATGTACTTGAGTAAAAACCTAACGAAGCTATCCTTGGCATTCTATTGGGCAACAAATTGGAGGTAAGGACCATGCCACCGTTTTACATGCCTGCCGTGCCATAAAGGACTTAATTGACACTGATAAATCATTCCGTCAGCAAATTGTTGATATCGAACGTATTCTTATAAAGTAAGTCGACACAAGTATCACGACTAAGTCATAAATAAAAAAGCGAGACAACTATTACTAATTTCTCGCTTCAGGTTCGTCCCCCGACTAATAACTTCTTGAAAATTCTTTTCGACTGTATCTGTTTCGATAGGATTCATAATTCATAATTCATAATTCGTGGTGTCTATTCGGATATTCTTATTTATTGCGTCTTTCGCTTGTTTATCTTGCGAACCAACTTGGGTACTGAATCGACAATTGCTATTGCAAGGTGAATACCGAGATCAGGCGATCAATAGTAATACGCAAAATTTTATGCGCGACTTTGCTATTCCTGATGGGAGTTGGGAAATACTGTACTCCGACACATCATTTATCTATTTTCCAGAAGTAAAGGGCAGTTCAAATCTAATACACCCACGATAAAAATAAAAGGGTATGGAGGTCTGTATAAAGTTCCATTGCCCCAATTACTTGCTGATATCCCTTTATACAAAACCTTGGATAAAAGTATTCAAGATAGTTTAGCCACTAAAAATGGACATTCCTATTTTACACCTCTCACTGCACATATTATTCTTCGAGGCGATAGTGTGAACTATCAAATAAGGTGCAAATCGCATTGGCATCATTTTGAACAAGGAGCGCAAACTGGGGATGCTTTGATAATTACCGACAAGTACTTAAATGTACTGGACTGTTTTCAATTATAAGTTTATGTAAATTGATATTGTGACATGATACGTTATTGTTTTATTATACTATTCTTTTGGACACAATTGTTATCGGCGCAGACCTATAACTTGGATGACAATCACGGAAATATAAGACCGAACATTAAGGATCCCAACTTACGTAATCTAGCCGATTCGCTTCAAATTAAAAAACGCCCTATCCGAGCAGCTGCCCAAGTGTTTGGCTTGAATATGGGTATTTGGCTTTTCGACCGATATGCTTTACATGGCGAATATGCTTATATCGGCTGGAATACCATTCATACCAATCTCACCTCGTCGCCAGTTTGGGATACCGACAAATTTTCTACCAACTTAGTATACCACCCCCTTCATGGTAGTTTGTACTACAATGCTGCACGGTCTAACGGATTGAGTTTTTGGCAATCGGCACCTTATGCCTTAGCTGGGAGTTTAATGTGGGAGTATACCATGGAAAACGAACTGCCTTCGATCAATGATTTGGTATCGACCCCAATGGGTGGAGTTGCTTTAGGGGAGATTTCGTTTCGTTTATCGTCCTTAATTTTGGACGACAGTAAACGAGGAGGAGCTCGGGTGATACGTGAAATTTTGGGTGGAATATCCTCGCCGATACGGGCTTTTAATCGAATGTTGGATGGTGATATGTGGCGTGTGAGGCGTCGGAACTCGTTTCAGTCAGAACGACCTAATTACAGCGTTAAACTGAGTGCGGGCTGGCGGTATTTACCTTCGGATAAACACAGTTTTGTTGGGAACAGTGGGGCGTATATTGATGCCAAACTTACTTATGGTAATCCTTTTGAAAATGATACTTATGGCCCATACGAACTTTTTTCGGCACGTGTGATGCTCAACATGATTAGTCGCCAAAGAATGGTGGCCGCCATTAATACGAAAGGCCTTATTTGGGGGAAAACCACACGGTTCAATACTTCGCGAGAAATTACTTGGGGCTTGGTACAGTATTACGATTTCTTTCAAACCAATGCAATGGACAACCCCACGAACACGCCTTTCGAGTTGGCACACACCGGCGCTTTAGGTCCAGGAGTTATGATCAGTACACGTGAACAAGTGAAAACATGGAGCATCAATTACAATGTTTTCCCGAAAATGATTTTTATGGGAGGTACCTTAACGGATCATTACAAGAACAATGATCGAGACTATGATCTTGGTGCCGGTTTTGGTGTAGAGATACAGAGTTTGCTCAAGCATGTCAAATTTGGATCGTTGGGCTTAAATGTCGAGTATTCACAAATCTATACTTGGAATGAAGCGATGGGAAATGTCGGGAATACTTTGTTGACCATCATTAATCCTTCGATTAATATCAATTTACGCCCTAAGGTTTCCCTCAGTTTTACACCAGCAGTGTATGTACGTAATTCACATTACGACTATTTATCAGACGAGAAATTTTTTACGTACGAATCAAAATTAGCCCTCAACTGGATACTGTAAAGAATTATGAATTATGAATTATGAATTATGAATTATGAATTATGAATTGCTTCGCCTAGCGGTTCGATCAATGTGTCCGCCCGATCAAACCGCTAGGCGAAGCAATTCATAATTCATAATTCATAATTCATAATTCATAATTTTCTTAGCGTGGTCTGTGGCTTTAATGTCAATTCCGACAAATTGACTTGCTCCAGCAAACACACCCCAGCTTTTTGCCTACATCAAAACTTCCCAACTCGGCTTCCATTCCTAGAGCTTCGGCACCATTAATACATACCCACTTTAGCATTTCAGATAAAGTAATATTGGGAAAATGCTGACTTATAGTCTTTAATTCGCTTAGCATAGATAATTGATGATTAGAGGCCATGCTGTCGGTACCAATACAGATCGTGGCGTTTTGATCTCTTAGCATTTGGAGTGGGGGCAATTGATTCTCGATAAATAAATTTGAATTAGCACACAATACCCAATAGGTTTGTGGGTGTTTACATAATCTGTTCGTAATCATGCATTGTAGTGAAAGTATTGTGTATCATCAATAATCGAATATCGGGAGCAATGTCTTCCAATATTCTTTCGTAGGCTTGTTGATATTGCATAATGTTCTCCAAATTATGTTGCCCAAAAAGCTCCATAAGTGAACCTGTTTTACCAATAAACATTTCCTGTTCGGCTACACTTTCCTGATTATGAATACTAATCATATTGTTTGATGCGCTTCGATTTATCGTTTGGATACACGCTTTAAAAAGTGGAAGCGATACCGAATATGGCGCATGAGGTGTAATACTTGCGAGCTAAACCCAGTGCTTGGGCGTTGTGTAAAACGGTTTCAAATTGTTGATATCGGGTTTGCCAATCGGCATCAAACCCTAAGCATTCTACAAAACTATGATATGCAATCTTACTTTCTTTCTTTAAAGCAAAAGTGCGATCGGTATTACAAATATCCCCAACAGCCATTACCCCTTCGGCATACAGTTTTGCATCAGCTTGTTGCGTAATCAGCTTTATTTCATTTGGAGTCAAGTGGCTTTTTGATGTCATAATTGCTTTGCAAAAAGCAGCCATTCCATCACCTTCTATTGACAAATTAACATGTGATAATTCGAGGTGGCAATGTGCATTAATCATTCCTGGTAGAATAATACCATTATAAAATTCGGTACTTGCAATCTCTTTAATGGGGGTACCTAAACTTGATAAGGAAATTACTCTACCCTCTGTATCCAGTGTAAGTAAACCATTTTTGATCATTTCCCCCTTTCCGTCATAAATATAGTGGGCTGCTATTTGTCTCATTTCTTTTGTAATTGATAAATTAAGTTAGTGATTGTCCATAATCAATGCGAATTAACAATTGAAAAGCGCAAGTTCGGGCATACCTTATACTCGAATTTGCGCTTTTCAACTGTTAATTCGCATAATCAATAAAAAAGACAAATCTTTAAATTTTAGTGTAGTTCGTAATGATCTTGCTTTTTAATTAAGGTCAGGTCTAAAGTTTCGGCAATAATTTCAAGTACCCAATCAAGTTCTTGATCCTGAAATTCTACTGTAATTGTTTTATTTTCAATTGCACCATCCAACGCAATACGCATTCCATAAGCTTGTTTTAATTGGGCTACTACCTCTTTAAGAGGACTTGCTGTGAACTGAAAATGTTTGGATACAGATGCAGTGTTTTTAGCATATAACAAAAAGCTTTTTTTTGAGGGGTAAAAAACTCCCGAAGCCTCCTTTTCAATAATAATACCTTTATTGGTGGGCGTATAAAACAAAACCTTTCCTTCGGCAACCCTCACCAATATACTATCTTTGGGATTATTTGCCATTATTTCAAAATTGGTACCGATATCTTCAATAATCGTTTCTCCAACGTGTACTCGAAAGGTGCTTTTTGTAGCTATCTGCTTGCCTATCACAAAAAAAGCTTGTCCTTGTAATTCGACATTCCGATTGGTTTTCCCGAAGTTTTCGTCAAATTGGAGTACGCTATTTTCCGATAATGTCACCTTTGTTCCATCGGACAAAAGGTGTTCTTTAGCTTGGGTAAGGTGGGTATTTGAACTTTCGGTAATTTGGAACCAGGTAAATATGCCCAATGAGATCAGTAAACAAGCTGCCACTGCGGATACATACCAATAAATGCGTTTGGACATTGATTTGCTTTTACGGATATGTTGCTGGAATGCCAGTAGTCCCTTCGATAGATCTGGTTCTTGCGTATCCCCTACAGTTACAGCCTGTTCAAACAATGCTGTTAGCTGATCAAAATAAAGTTGATTTTTCGGATCTTGATCAATCCAATCTGCAAGTTCCGCTTGTTCTTTCTCCGAGGCTTCGCCCGAAAAGTAGCGTGCCAATAATAAATCAATATCTTTCATTGTGGCGAATTGTTTTGAAATTGATAACATAACCAAACTGGATTTTCATCATTTCAATTGATTTAAAATAAAGATAAACATGCTAAAAGGGAGATAATCTTTTAGCGATATGCGCATTAAACGCGGTGCCTTGGCCAAATGGTTTTCGACAGTGTTAACCGATATGTCTAATTGTAGGGCTATTTCTTTGTACGACAATTGCTCAATCCGGCTTAGTTCAAAAACCCTTCGACATTGTGGGGGAAGTTCCTGCAACGCTTGAACAACATGGGTTTCCAGTTCTTTATAAATCACTTGTTCTGCAGTATGATGGGAATTGTGTTCCAAAAGTTGTTGATAATGAAGTGTATGTTGTTCGTGTTCCTTTCTTTTTTTTACAAAATTCAGACTTTCGTTGTGCGTCATCCTGTATAAATACGATTTAGCGGAGGTGTGAATTTGTAATTCATGTCTTTTATCCCACAGTTTGCAAAATACTTTTTGGACAATATCTTCCGATTCGTTCATATCTCGCACAATTGAACAAGCATACCGACACAACGCTTCGTACCATTGAACAAAGAGTTGTTCGTATTGTACTTTATCGCTTTGACGGAGTTGTGCCAAGGTCATATCCTGTTTACTTATTGGGGTCTGCGGTTTCAAATGCTACAAAATGAGTTTGACAAAAGCTTTTAGCCATCTTGTTTATAACAAAAAAGACATCTCTGTTTAAAGAAATGTCTTTTTCTGAGAGGATTCAAGCAGATTCAAACTGCTGTAGACGGTTTTGCAGACCGCTGCCTAATCACTCTGCCATGGAACCCTAATTGCGGTGCAAAGATATGAATGATTTTTGAGATAACCTAATGTTTTCTAAAAAAAATTACAAGTGCGCATCAGCTGATGATGAAGAGGTGATTGATATGGATTTTAATATCACTTTGCGAGCTTGATATTAAATGTGATGCACAGTTGTACCGAATCAAATGTTTGTTAGTAATAAAACCTCAAAACAGAGGTAACTTTTTCGCCCATCATCTCTTTTTTTAGCATAACTAGAAAACAAAAAAATAAAAAAGGCTTCTGT
Organism: Drusus annulatus; assembly: GCA_022651775.1. NCBI lineage: Eukaryota > Metazoa > Arthropoda > Insecta > Trichoptera > Limnephilidae > Drusus > Drusus annulatus. Next base: position 32,519 of record JAGWCC010001741.1, on the reverse strand, counting down.
TTCACCACAGTATGTTAAATAGAAAACCGTTCTATTTAGTCATAAAGCTCTGATAATAACGTATATAATATCTATTGACAAAGGTCTAGAATAGAGCTGTGTAGGCCTTTTTTATTTTACCCCAGTCTAATAAATAGTTTTCTATTTAACATACTGGCTATTATAAAGATACAGAATAGCCATGTTGCGTAATTCCCAAGTAGGGAAAAATACTTATTAAACAATAAACCAGGGTCTTTCTTACGGATCCACTAAATTAAATCAATATGTTAAAAAGAACCATTTTTATGCTCACACTCATGGTGGGCATTGTTTGGAATCTGCATGCACAGAACCTCATCAAAGGGAAAGTGACAGATTCGAAAACCAAAAAAACCATTCCGTCAGTCAATGTTCGGATTAAGGGATCCAATATTGGCGCCATGTCCGATCTTGATGGTAACTACAGTATCAATGTTAACAGTGCTAACGATGTGTTAGTTTTCAGTTTTGTGGGGTATCAAAATATGGAAATGCCAGCGGGCACTAAAACAGTCATTGACATGGAAATGTTGCCAGATGTTTTGTCGCTAGACCAAGCTGTTGTGGTGGCTGTGGGGTATGGTACACTTGATAAACGAGAAGTGACCAGTTCAATCACCTCAATCAAAAGTGCGGATATGATTCCAGGATCACAATCCAATCCGTTGATGGGTATCCAAGGAAAGGTGACTGGTTTGGATGTCAATTCGGAAAACGGAAACGACCCAAACTCGAAAATTACTTTGCAATTGCGGGGTGCCAACTCGGTAAAAGCAGGCATGGGTCCCTTAGTAGTAATTGATGGAATTCCTGGAGGTGATCTAAATTCGGTATCGTCCAACGATATTCTTTCGATTGATGTATTGAAAGATGGATCGGCGGCCGCTATTTATGGAACACGTGCTACAGGAGGGGTTATTTTGATCACCACTAAAAAAGCAAAAGCAGGCGAATTGTCGATATCTTATCAAGGCGAAGCCACCAACAGAAACCATTAGACGGTATGCCGAAGCCTTAGGGCGAGAAGAGTATTTAGCCGCAGGCTTAGGGGAAGATTTGGGACACAATACCGATTGGTTCGATTTAATTACCCACACACCCTTCTCTCAAAAACATTCAATAAGCTTATCGGGTGGTAGCAATACCGCTAAAGTATACGCTTCGCTTTTTACCGTAAATTCGAATCTATTGTAGTCGATTCTGATAAAAAAGAACTCGGTGGTCGTGTTAATATGGACTTTTCGGCTTTCGATAATTTCTAAACATCAGTACCAACGTAAGTTATTCGCAACATCGAGGAAATAAATTCAACCGCGACATATTCCGCCAAGCCATCCAACTCAATCCCACAGAAACCGCTTGGGATGCCGACGATGTAACAGGCATGAATGTGTGGACAGGCGGATGGGAGTATTACAATCCCTTAGCTGATATCAAGTTAAAAACCGATCGTGCCACCAAAAATTATCTTTTGTTTGGGTACAACTGCAAAATTGAATCTAACAAAGGATTTAACCACCTCATTTAATTTGGGATATCGCTTAGACGAAGAACGATCTGTAACTTGGAAATCAGCACAACATCGCGATATGCGGGCCACTAATGTTACAGGAGAAGCATGGCAAAAACAAGAACGATGGGACGATGTCACTTTTGAATGGTTGACAAATTACGAAAAGAAATTCGACAAGCACAGCTTAAAATTATTGGCAGGTTGGTCGTACCAAATGTTTGACCGCGAAAACTTTGAAGCTAAAAATCAAAACTTCCCAGTTGATGGTGTACAATGGTATGATATGGAAAGCGGTACTTTTTTAACCGATGGAAGAGCAAGTATCAAATCGAACAGAGCACCTACCGAAAGAATTGGTGCCGCCTTAGGTCGTGTGAATTATGCCTACGATAACCGGTATATGATGTCGGCCAGTTTGCGATACGAAGGGTTTCGTCTAAATTTGCACCCGATGTTCGATGGGGACTTTTCCCTGCAGTGTCGGCAGGTTGGCGAATATCCCAAGAAAGCTTCATGAAAGATATTCCACAAATCAATGACATCAAAATACGTGCAGGTTTTGGGGTTACAGGTAATCAAGATTTTGATAAAGGGGTATACACCCGTCGATATTCAGCTGATGGCTGGTGGTTGAACAACGGTAAATGGATCAAACCGTATGGATTGAGTGCCAATACCAATCCTGATTTGAAATGGGAAACCAAAACAGATATCAATGTAGGGTCGATTGATTTTGCCCTTTTCAACAACCGATTGAGTGGTAAGATTGATATCTACCAACGTAAAATCAAGGATTTATTGTTTGAAACCTTTGTGCCTCAACCTCCTTATGTACACGATAAAACACTTTCAAATGCAGGTAGCATGACCAATAATGGTTGGGAAGTAGAGTTAAGTTATTTGGCGATATCGAATGATAAACTGCAATACACCACTACTTTGCGTGCATCAAGCAACAAAGGAAAACTGAAAAGTTTAGGGGCACAAAATTCATACATGAGTTTAAAAGGTTTGCCAGCACCCGGTTCTCCAGGTGATGCAGTAAGGGTTCAACCAGGTGAAGCCATTGGTCAATTTTACATTTGGAAATCGGCAGGATTTACAGATGAGGGAAAATGGCAAATTTATGATCAAAATGGAGCAGTGATACTTGCAAGTGACCGAAAAACGGAAGATAAAACGATTTATGGGCAATGCCATACCAAAGGTAATGTTATCGTGGGAAAACTCGGTGAAATACAAAGGTTTTGATGCTGAGTGTTTATTTCCGCTCGTGGATTGATTTTGATGTATACAACCTTAACGAAATGTATTATGGAATACCTGCGAATAAGAATCAAAATGTGGTGAAGGCATATTACGATGATAACAAACACATTACGGAAGACAAGTATATGACGGATTACTTTATGCATGATGGAACGTTCTTGAAACTAGATGCCTTAACACTTTGGGTTACACTTTTGATGTAGAGAAAAATAAAATTCATCAAAAATATGCGTTTGTTTTTAAATGCTCGAAATCTGTTTGTACTCACCAGCTACAAAGGTTTGGATCCAGAAGTAAATACTACAGGTTTAACGCCAGGCTTTGAAGAAAGAGACGTTTATCCCCGAACACGCACTTTTACAGTGGGTCTACAATTATCATTTTAATATAAAATAAGAAACGACATGAAAATATATAAAACCATTCTTGCCTCTATAGCCTGTGCATTGACGCTTTCAGGTTGTAATTTCGATGAAACATGGCATTCAGAAGTCACTCCAGATACATTTCTTTAAAAAGTTCACAAGATGTTGCGGCTGCAGTGTATCGCCCATTTACCCATGCCCGATGGTATGCAACAAACGACAGATGGCATCTACAAGAACAACCACTGACCAGTTTGGCTATTACCACTAAAGGTCCTCATTGGGAAAATGGTGGCGAGAATTATCGATTCCATTACCATACATGGACCCCTGACGAAGGAAAAGTATGGGATACTTGGAGAGGTACCCTCATGGGAGTGGCACTGGCCTTAGATACCAAAACCGATTTGGAGAAACTAAACTATGCCAGCGTTGCTTTAACGGAGGCTGACAAACAAAAAGATTTGAATCAGTTAAACACCCTTATCGGTTATTTCTATTTAAGAGGTTTAGACTTTTTGGAGGTTTACCTATCTTTACCGATCTTAGTCAATCAAATTTAACGAGGAGTACAGATGTAGAAGTATTCTGACCATGTTGAAAAAAACGCTCAAAGACGCACTTCCCAATTTGAATAAAAAAGCAGAAGGGCAAGCCGAAGAGGGTGAAATACGACAAGCTGCAGCCGCCATGCTATTGGCACAACTCTATTTTAATGCGGAAGCGTATATCAATAAACCTATGTTTGCGGAATGTGCCACTATTTGTCAGGAAATACTTGATGGCAAGTATGGTGCCTATAGCCTTGACCCTACTTGGTATGGTGTAAATGGTTTTTACAACGATAAATCGCCCGAAATGATTTGGTCTATGCCATCGCAATTTAACAAGTTGGAAAACAATTGGTTCAACTCTTTTGTTTTACCATTATAACTCATCTGTTTATTTTGATAAAGATGGGGGGGCAGATAATGGAATGCATTTGCAACCATCACGAAAACCCGATAGTACTTTTTACACCACTGAATTTAAGTTGGGATCGCCTTATGCTAAATTCCACGATAAGGATCTTCGTAAACAACCCTATGCTTATAAAGGCTCGGGGACATATACCGGAATGTTTTTGGTAGGGAAGCAAATATCCCCCATAACAGGTAAAGAATGTGTAGGGGGGACAAGAGTATAAAGACCAATTAATTATCTTTGACGACCGAGTTGGTAAGTTTAAAAATGGACCTGTTACTGTAGCCGAATCTACAATGAAGAATGGTGAAGAAAACACTGGTATCCGTCTTGTAAAAGTGCCTATCCCATCAGATGTTGATAAAAATCTTCGATGGGGTGCCGATCAAGTAATGATTCGTTTAGCCGAAACCTATTATATGTTAGCTGAATGCAAATTGCGAGCTGGCGACAAACAAGGGGCTGCCGACTTAATTAACGAAGTGAGAAAAAGAAATTTTGAAGGAAGCATTGACCCTGCGCCAGTGAAAGCGGCTGAATTAGATGGGTATAAGATGTTGGACGAGTGGGGTGTCGAATTTCTTGGAGAAGGACGTCGTCGTACCGATTTAATCAGATGGAATATGTTTTTAACCGAATCATGGTGGGATCACAAACCAACCACATCAAAACATTTAAACCGATATCCTGTGCCAACAAGAGCCATATCGGCAAGTAATGTATTGACACAAAACCCTGGATACTAAAGTAGTGGTTAATGATTAGTGATTAGTGGTTAATAGCTTCGCATTCGGGGCTCGACCGCTACCGCTTAGGAGTATCTCCGTAAATAAAAAAGAGTTTGCCTTCACGGGCAAACTCTTTTTTTGTAACGACTCAGCACCTCGGTTCTTTTAATTGAAACTCAAATTTTCACTCTGTACTAAGAGATAAAAACGAGCGAAGCGTGTGTCTTGTTGGCATACTTTGGGTGCAAATAACGCCACCGGTCAATCTGTATTATTTAATTTACTTATCTTTGTAGCTTCTTGAAAAGTAAATTGAATTGAGTTGTAACTTATTAAAGACAATTCATAACATCTTAATATTTTAATCATAATATCGCGAAACAGATTATTGAAAAACGCTTTGAGAGGGTTCCGTAAATATCTACCCCACTTCGGAGGATGCATCAAAAATCATCGCACAAAAAGTAGCCGACCTCATTAAAAGTAAGGCGGCAAAAGGAGAAAAGTGTGTACTGGGCCTAATTGCAGGATCAACAGGGGTGAATCTTTATAGACACCTAGTGGATATGCATAAAAACGAAGGACTAAGTTTCCGAAACGTTGTGGTGTTCAATGTTGATGAATATTACCCGATAGCATCAGACGAACTACAGAGTCATTACATTTATCTGACCGAATACCTGTGTAACAATGTGGATATATTGCCTGAAAATATTCATTTTCTAAGAGGTGATATCCCTAAGGATCAAATTATTTCTGCTTGTCATACTTATGAGCAACTGATCAAGTCGTTAGGGGGTATTGATCTTCAATTGGTTGGTCTTGATGGACGTGGACAGATAGGGGCTAATGAACCTGGATCAGACTTATATTCGGAAACCCGCTTAATTACGCTCGATTTTGCCACTCGAAGCAGTGCCGCAAGTAATTTTTATGGAGAAGAGCATGTACCTCGATATTGCCTAACAATGGGCATTGGTACCATAATGAAAGCTAAACAGATTATTCTGATGGCTTGGGGTGAAGGTAAAGCTGGGATTGTAAAGAAAGTGGTGGAAGGTGCTATTACGCCAATGGTACCTGCTTCGTATTTGCAACAACACGCTGATGCTCAATTTGTATTCGATGAATCGTCGTCGTCCGAATTGACCCGCTGTAAAACTCCTTGGTTAACAGGTGCTGTTGAATGGGATAGTAAATTGATTAAGCGTGCCGTATTTTGGCTATGTCAAAAACCGAATAAACCAATTTTGAAAGTAACGGATCGTGACTATAATGACAATGGGCTAGGTGATTTGATCTCTAATATGGGATCGGCATCGAGCATTAACATTAAGGTATTTAACGATTTGCAACACACCATTACTGGTTGGCCTGGTGGTAAACCCAATGCTGATGACTCAACACGCCCCGAAAGATCGAAACCTTTCCCTAAGCGTGTAGTGATATTTAGTCCACACCCTGATGATGATGTGATTTCGATGGGGGAACATTTGCACGTTTAGCTGCCCACAAACACGAAGTGCATGTAGCCTATCAAACATCTGGAAATATTGCTGTTTTTGATGACGAAGCTTTGCGATTTTTGGATTTTGCCCGCGAAACAGGATCGATATTTGGCCTGTCGCAATGAATTAACCAACGGCATTCTACCAAGCGTACCAAGGTGGCTTTGCAAAAACAAGCGTCCAGGCAGGTGATCCACCAGAAGTAAAGAAAATAAAAGGTGCGATCCGACGTACAGAGGCCCGTGCTGGAGCGTTGTATGTGAAGGTGCCTGAAGATAATATCCATTTCCTTGACTTGCCTTTTTACGAAACAGGTACTGTAAAAAGAAACCTGTTGGACCCGAAGATGTGCAAATTATTGTAGACTTACTACGCAAAGTGAAACCACATCAAATATATGCCGCTGGAGATTTAACCGATCCCCATGGAACACATCGGGTATGTTTTCAAGCCATAGTAGAAGCCATCAAAGTATTAAAGGCAGAAAGCTGGATGGCTGATTGTCGAGTTTGGTTGTATCGTGGTGCTTGGCAAGAGTGGGATGTGTCGGATACCGAAATGTCTGTACCTCTTAGTCCTGAAGAAGTAACCATTAAACGAATGGCCATTTACAAACATCAATCGCAAAAAGACCGTCCTTTGTTTCCTGGTACCGATCCTCGCGAGTTTTGGCAACGCGCAGAGGAGCGAAATCATGGAACGGTTGTCTTATTCGATAAACTAGGAATGGCAGAGTATCAAGCCATTGAACTATTTGTGGAATATAAATTTTAAGCGCAATTTAAAAGAATTTCACCAAAGAGGCAGCGAGTAGAAGGGGTTTTAGAAACTCCTTCTACTCCTTTTATTTTTGATTTTTCTCTCTTCGCTTTTTTTCTCTTCGCTTGTTAGTCTATTTTTGCAACAGTTCAGGACTAAGGTACTTCTGCTTTTGCTCGCTTCGCCTAACAGCACGAAGGACACGAAGGCAGGATGTTATAACTGGCGAGAGTGGATTGCTTTTTTTATTACTTGTCAACGCCATTAAATTAAGGCGATGTCAGCTGATTTGTTTGAACGCATACGGGTTTGTCTTTATTTCTCCGTTGCCTCGGCAAATATTCACAGTGAGATTGAAGATTCTCACTGTAAATCTCAAGATGTCGGAGGGCAGGTCTTTGATTTCCGTGTTGTTTGAGCATGTTATTTATTGACAATTTTATTAATTGTTTTTCATATCTTTGCATGTAATTTTTATTTTAATATTTGAATATGAGAAAAAGTGTATTTTATGTACTTGTGGCTTTATTGGGCTTCAGTGCGTGTAGCAAGGACGACGACAACACCGAAGTTCCGTTTGATCAACTTAGCATTGATGAGCAAGTTGCAAAAATTAAGGAAATGCCCTATGCATCGTTAACTCCTGACCAACAAAAAGTAAAGCTTGAACAAGACGGGATGGACTTTATGAAAGAAATGGATAAAACCAAAACTTATGCTGATATTAAAACTTTGCAAAATCTTCAAGATCTTTTAAGCAAAAGTAGCGTTGATGTCTCAAAGAAAAAAGGGTGTAACAAGCTTGCTATTTTGAAAACAAAAGCTAATAGTGCCATTATCAAATCTTGAAACATCACCGACATTTACTTGAACACAACAACACAAAGTTGGGACGAAACAAAGTCAACAAAAGAGTTGAAATTCATTTTCCCATCCACAGAGAAAGGGTGCAAAAAACGATGCAGAATTGCTTGTGACAGGAAAATCAACAGTGAGTTTTACCGAAACCGATTATTATTGGGATTGGGAATGATAATGAAACTACTGGTAAGTATGAAGACATATCAAAAGACTTCATCTATTTTGTACCTGAAACAGCCAATGCTACATTGAAATTTGATGGTGTAGAAGTGACTACTTGAAGTTTGAAAAACACCTTTACTGCAGGTAAAAAAGCACCATCAGAAACAGTAGTTGGCATGAATTTGAGTTGATGGCTACAAATTAAATACTAAAGGCGTTAAAGGAACAAATACAACCATTACCTCCGATTTCACTTTTGGCGAAACCGTTCTTTATTCGGCAATAGCCAATACTTCAACAAATATTGACGCATTAATCGAAAAAGATAGTATTCCTTACTATGGGGCGGCGAATGCTTATGTGAAAATCATGGGTAATTTGGCAATCATCAGCGAGGTCGATTTCTGTGCCATAGCCACAGAGGATAAGCGGATAGAAAAAGATCTTCCAACAATCAATGCTTGGAATCTTGCAGACACAACAAACCCAAACAACAAAAACAAAGATGTTTTTAAACAAGCAAGTGCACGTAACAAAGCTATTGCAGAAGCTGAGGCTAAAGCAACAAATGATTACAATAAATCGTATTTGGTATCGCGCGTTGATGGCACAAAAATCGCTACTGTGATAGCTAAAGTAGTTCGTGATGATTATTCGCCTTCTTCATATTACTCATGGAATAACGAAACAGCTAGTTGGGAACGCGATTGGGAAAACACACAAAAAACAGAATATTACGAAGTAGTGCTTCAATTCAAATTTAATGACAACACAATAGTTGATGCTGATACTTTTTTCGGAAAAGGTTTTGAAACTTTGGAGAAGAAATTCAGAGAATTTACAACCGAATTTAATGTTGATATTGACTAGTTAAAGAAGGAATCTTAAAGAATTGATTTATAACAAAAAGGCGATAAGCATTGATCGCCTTTTTAGTTAATAAACTATCGGAATTCCGAATTCAAGTGAATTAAAATAAGGACCAATTGGTATATGATCAAATATATTATTCTAGTCGTTTTTATGGGCTTATACAGTTCGTTAAGTGGTCAAAAAGACTCCATTAAAGTCATACAAATTGACGAGGCAGTGGTGAATGCGAACTCGAAAACCGCCGTATCCATCCGAGGGTCGGATAATTTAAGATTGCAAGTAAATCAACTATTCGCCATCCCTTCGCTAATGGGTAGTACGGATTTATTGCGATTAATTCAATTGATGCCAGGTGTACAAAATTCGGGCGAAGCCAATGGCTATCTTTATATCCGAGGGTCGGATCCTGGGCATAGTGCCATTTTGTATAACGGAGCAAGTGTGTTTGGTTTATCGCATCTTTTCGGTATTTTTTCCTTATACAGCAGTGATCATATCGAAAATATCGACTTCAATAAATCGGGAATTGATGTAGCACATGGTGGTTTCTTGGGCGCATCGGTGAATGCACAAACCAATTGGGAATTACCCAAACAGGCATCAATACAGGGAAATGTGGGTTTATTGGCTAGTCAATTAAGTATAACATCGCCCATTGGTAAGAAATTTGGTTTTAAACTTTCGGAAGGCAAACCTATATCGATCAAATATTAACACCACTCCTTAACTCGTCGTCCAAAAATAAGAACAACGATGTCGACGATATCAAATACAATTTAACCGATGTTTACCTCACCCTCATTTATCAGCCCAATAAAACAAACAAAATTACTTTAGATGGATTTTGGAGTACCGACCGTTTCAAAATAAAAGATCAAGCATTATTGCTTGATGGACAGATAAATTGGCAAAATCAAGTTGTATCAAGTACTTGGGAATGGCAGTTGCAACCCACTATACAGTGGTTAAATACATGGAGTTTTTCGGCTTATCAAAATCAATTAGGTGTTAAACAGAGTAGTATCACTATGGATGTAGAGTCGAAAGTGCAAGAACTAAAATACAGTAGCCGAATCATTTATCAGCTATTTAATACTTCTTTTGAATCGGGATTTCAATACTCGCATTATCTAATTCAACCACAAAACGTGAAAACGTCCGACCTTGGATTGGATTTGTTGGGTGCCAATGGCGTCAACACCCACGCCAACAACTTGGCGCTGTATAGCAAAACAAAACTCAAGATCAGCAAACGGCTCCACAGCGAGTTGGGCATTCGATTAAGTTATTACAAAACAGTTTCCGATCCCACAAAGTATTGGCACATCGAACCTCGGGTGGCACTCCATTATTATTTTGATAAGAACTGGCTGGTTTTTGCCAATTATGCCCGAAAACATCAGTACCTTAGTTTCATTACCACTTCAAGCGTTGGTTTCCCTACCGATTTTTGGTTGGCGGCATCATCCGATGTGCCAGCACAAACAGCCGATGAGATGTCAATTGGTGTGAAACATAAATTCTCGCAACAGTTTGATTTTCGTTTTCTAGTTCCAACAGAACCATGAAAGATTTAAGCGAATATCCGTTTTAATTTGCTCCAATTTAATGAGATGCAAAGCTATCGTGACCTTTCTATTTGCAGGTGAGACATGCTTTTATGGTGCAGAGTGGATGTTAAAATATCACAACAACAAGTTGAGCGCTTGGTTACACCCTATCTTTTGTCGTTTCGAAAATTTGACAAACTAAACGAAGGTAAACAATTCCCAGCAAAGTTCGATCGACGACATAATTTATCACTTGCAATGTCTTACAATCTCAATCAAAAATGGAGTTTTGGTTTGACACAATTATTTGCCTCGGGTAGCCGTTTTACGGTTCCCACATCATGGTACTTCATCAACAATAACCCTGTAAAAGAATATGGTGATTATAATGCAGCTATGCCCAACCACACGTAAGAACCGATATATCGGTCAATTATTTTTGAAGAAGACCACTAAAATAGAAAGTTGCTTGGTATTTTCGATATACAATTGTTTTGCCATCCGAAACCCAATTTACTCGATATTAGACATTAACTCGAATGCCGAGGCACTCAAATAAAAGGTAGAAACCAACAAAAGTTTGTACACCATATTGCCTTCGCTTTTAGCTGGAGGTTTAAGTTTTAATTATAAATTAGTTATGAATTATAAATTAACAATTGCAAAGGCTTGTAGGATAAGATTTATTTTTTTGCTCATTAGTTTATTGATACTATCGTGTAACAAAATAAATTACGACGAACAAGCCGTACAATCTAGTATTGTTGTGGAAGGTTGGATTGAACTTGGCGAGGTACCCAAGGTGATATTGTCGCGCAGTATCCCCATTAATGTCGAATTAGACTCAGCCAATTTCATTAATTATATTATCCGATCGGCTAAAGTTGTTGTTTCGGACGGACAGCAGGAAGAGGTATTACGCCTCAAAGTAGACAATGATATTATTCCCCCTTTTTTGTATCTAGGCGAAACCATGAAAGGCGAAGAGGGTAAAACATATAAGTTAACAATCAGCTATTTAGGGCGAACGTTGGAAGCCGAAACCAGCATTCCCAAATCTGTAGCGATTAAAAATGTACGTTATCAAAAAATCGACACCTCTAAAACAGGACAGTTATTTATACAATTTACAGATCCTGCAGAAAAGAATTATTATCAAATAGCGACAAGAATCGTCGGGCACGATCCGATCTATATCCCCGCCTTATATGGTAATTTAAACGATGCTAATTTCAGCCAATCTGCCATCGATCTTCCCATAACACGTGGCGTCACCATCTTCCCTAAAACAAATTTGAGCATATTTTTTGACGATGGCGATCAGATTTATGTACGTTTAAGAACCATGAATAAAGCGGGGTTTGACTTTTGGAACTCGTGGCAAAACGAATTGGTAAACAGTCAAAATCCGATATTTCCTGCAAACAAGTCATTGAAATCAACCATCAAAGGAGGAATTGGGATTTGGTGTGGCTACGGATTTAGCGAAGTGAGGTTGATTGCTGAATAAACCAACATCTGACCCTGTTCTGTTGCACCTAAGGTTGTTAGCCACTGTTCCAAGTTGGCTAGGGGTAGCTCCACCATACATGAAATCCGTTCATTTCAGTTAATAGATCCGTCTTTCTATTGGCAATAAATACATTTTATGTATATATGCCTTAACACTAGGGTATTCATCGCATTTCACTTTATACCAGTCTCCTTTTATATTTGTTATTATAACCTTATTGCATACACAGAATTGGTCTGCGATGGAGCTTTTTAATGAAGCCCTCTTGTACAAATTTATTCCGTTATTAATTATTGTTACAGTATCATTTATTTGAGGTTTATCAACTTTTACAAGTTGATAATTTGGAGGCATATACAAGCTATCAATATTATAAAGCCTTTTTATTTCGGTCTTTAAGCTATCTATATTTAATACTTTATCATAATCTTCACCATTTTCTTTTGGCATTATTAAATTATCGTATCCGCCGTTTTGTGTTATATGCTCTATTATTATACCATTATTATCATCGTCTTTTCTTGTAAAATCAAGATGAATAAGACTCCCCCTCCTCAAGTAGTCTGTGTTAAATAATCAACCTGTTTCTCTGAATTACGTATCTTTGTTTTTTAGACTTAAAATTGATTCCATGAGAAATATAAGACCTCTAACAAAAGACGAAAAAATTAGCTCTTAATAAAAAGAAGAAAGAAGTTGGCAAATTGTATTTTTTCATTCGATTGTCTGTGATTTTATGCAGCAGTGAAGGAATGATTGTTAGAGACTTATGCTCTAAATTCGGTTTTACAAGGCATACAATCTATCGTCTTTTTAATAGATATGAACAAGAAGGTTTAGATGGTCTATATATTCGTGAAGGACGAGGCGTTAAAGCTACTCTGGATGGCATTTCAGATGAAATCAAAGATGATTTGGAACTTAGAGTAGCGAAACATCCTCAAGACATTAAGCCTGTATGTGCTCACTTGAGCAGTGTACTAGATGTGGAGATAACGAAATTCATGCTCAGTAGATATTTGAAAAAAAGTTAAAGTATACTTGGCGAAGAATGCGTAAATCGTTGAAATACAAACAAGATCCAATTGAATATGAACGTAAAGCGAAGGAGTTAGAAATACTTAAAGCTCGTGAAGATGCTGGTGAGATAAAACTTGTTTATGCAGACGAAAGCGGTTTTTCCTTAACACCGAGCATACCCTCTGGATACCAACCTCCCAAAACATATAATGGTATAGTCCCCAAAAAAAGCAAGCAGAAAAATGTGTTTGCACTGCTTAGTAGAGACAACGAAATAACAGTATATAGTACTGAATATAACACAGATGGAAAAATGTTTATAGCCTACATTGATGACTATGCAAGACAAGAAGTTCGTACTAAAATGACTTATATTGTACTTGACAATGCCTCAATTCACAAAACAAAAGAGGTACTTGCCAAAAAAGCAGAATGGGAAGTCCTTAATATAACACTTTGGTTTTTGCCTGCATATAGTCCTCATCTAAATATAATAGAGATACTTTGGCGAAAAATGAAATATGAATGGCTTAAACCAGGAGATTATATAGATTGGCAAACATTGGACAATCAAGTTGATAACATACTGAATAACATTGGGATAACGTATAAAATCAATTTTGCAAGAACAGGTTGATTATATAACCAAGACTACTTACCACTAAAATTTACTTGTGAATCATCTGTAAACCAATAAATTATTCGTGAGGCACTTTTTTTTACTAAGATTTATTGATGAGAACAAAAATTTGGCTCTGTTCTGTTTTTTTTGTCCACTTCTGTATGGACTAATCCGCGGTGAGGGGGGGATTCGAACCCCCGAACAGTTACCGTTTCGGCAGTTTCAGCAAACTGCTGGTTTCAGCCACTCACCCACCCCTCACCTTGATTGACTTCGTCAATTCGAATACAAAGGTAGACATTTAATTTGAATGTGCAAATATATTTTCGATTATTTAAAATGCCTTAGTCTATTAGGAGGTGTTGATGCAATGCATCAGTCCAACAATTCGGAGGTCTCAAACTAATTTGTAGCAAAAGCCAAAGGGCTGGTTTTACAAATAACCGCATGCAAGCGTAGCGCAGCTTACGGAAAGAACTACACAGAACTAAAGATTCAACTGTAATCGCATAATTAATTAATAAAACTGATAACCAAGTCCCAACATCAGAAAGTTAGGTGTATTGAAGTTTCGAAGATTATAACCGATGTGTACGAAAGAATGATGGGTAACAGCAATTTTAAGAGCCAGTATTTGATAGCAACCTTTTAAATCGCCACCATGATGTAAGACATTAACCCCCAGTCCTAGACCAAGCGTAAAATAAGGCATCACATATTCCACCCGTCCAGAAAAGCCTAGCACCAATTGCCGCTTAAGTTCGGGAGTGTAAAAACTCCGTGCAACACTAAAAATATGATCTTCGGTATACACATTTGCACTGCCATCGTAAACGGCATCAAGCGATACCCCTGTCCTGATTTTATATCCAATATTGCGCATTGGGCTAAAATTAAGACCTAACACGGTATATGTTTTTGGAGAAGCAACTTGCACATCGTCAAATAAAACGCCTTTAGAACGCCACGACGCAAACAACACCAAATCGTAACTCATTTTTGATAATTTAGCAATAGTCGGATTGTATATGGGAGTAAGAGAATGTTTTTTATTGAAGTTGTACACCAAGCCAAGCCTCAAACCTACTGTATTAACACCTAAATTAGGGAAGCGCGTATTGCCGTTGGAAAAATGTGTCAAATTAAGTCCAGAAGTTAAATCAACATTGTTAGAAAGTGACCAATTCAGATAGAAATTGGCATTCATGTAGGCATTGATCTTCGACCCTGTTATTTTATTATCTGTATTGGTTTCTTTATCATAAAGGCTCCATTTAAAGGATAAGCCAAAGTTCCATTCGTAATTGAGCGATAAGCTAGGACTTAGTCGTGCAATGCGTGCCCCCTGAAATAAATAAAACGCAATGGGGCTCCCCAACTGATTGCGATTACCAAACGAGTACGACGCAAATCCAATACCTTGGTAGGCTCCGCCATAAATTCGATCAAAATAAGTATTGGGCTGGTGCTGAAATGAATATTTGAGGTGTATAGATGCCGAATTCCGAATAGGTTGCCAAACATCGGTAGCATCTTGTACAAAAGGATTGGTTGGGGCAACATAATCAAAACTTACATCTACACCTATTTTATGAATAAAACGATTCGAAAAATGGAGCGAGTCTTGTCCATTCTTTTGTGCAAAAGTGATATCAGACACAAAAAGGCTGATACAAAACAAAATGATACCGCCTTTTGTGTGTATAGGTAACTTCATAATAATATTTGTTTTATATAAAACAAAAAACCTAACTGCTCACCATCAAGGTACTCGCTTAACTCAATAAAAGGAATAGTAGGGGGATACTGATTCCGATTAAAAACTGTATCCCACCTCGTCCCCAAAATCCTTTTTTTCCTTTAACCATCGCCAATCCGGTGATACAAATGATTATTAAACTCCCCGCAAATATATCGGAGAACCATGTCCACCACACATTGGGATTGTAATGCAAGAAAGCCAATTGGGAAAAAACAGGACGTTTTTTAAGACCTTCATACTGCGCACTTCCTGTCTCTAAATTCAATTCAAGAGAAGCCCTGTCGCTTAAAAAAAACTTGATCAGTCCTTTTTTTCGTACGATAGTGTTTGATGTACGTTTCCGTTATTTCGAGTTCTTTTACAATTGCTTTAGCTTTATCGACATCTACATCAACTTGTTGTGGAAACGCTTCTTTTAGCTGGTATTCTTTTGTTTGGACAACATAAGTGGGATTAAAATCTTTCAGATGATTAAAAGCAATTCCAGATACCGCATAAATCAAAATAACACCAGCGAAAAAAAACGACATCTCGCGATGTATGTTTCTGAATAGTAAACGTATATTCCAATTTTTCTTTGATGGAGATGTCTCTATATCATTTTGTTTTCCCATCAATTTTTGACCCATACATTTACTATTTCACCAATCACCATAACGTGCATACTTTTATTTTCCCCTTCGTCATACCACTCTTTTTGCAAAGTTGTATCAATAATCCCTTCTTTGTCAAGTGGTTCGGCATATAATTTACGACATTCTATAATCATTCGAGCTTGTTTGAAACCCATATTTCCGAAAGGTGTTTCAATAGGATCTAAACCCTGCCTCTTTTATTTTATCGCCATCACGCCCCGATCGTGATCCTACAATATTTAAAGCACCACGGTGCTCTTCCGTATAAAAATTCATCGTAAAATGGCTTTCACGCTCAATAAACTCATAAGTATATCGCGAGTCGCGTATAAACAATGTCGCTACATGTTTTCCCCCATAACTCGCCAAAAGTGCCCCAACTGGCTGTCATCGCATTATACGAATCTTTATTTCCAACAGTAACCATTGTCCAATCTTCAGATATCAATTGGATCAGATTATCAGGTACTTCAGTTGCTTCAATTCGGGTATAACCCACAAATTCACTTTCGGTTCCTATCTCGCTTTTGTTTTTATCTTTGCCCTTAATTGTCGATTCGTCTTTACCTGTGTTATTGTCGTTACAAGCGACAATACCGATTAAGATAAAAAAAGTTAAAATTTTGCGTGTCATATTATTCATTATAATGTTTTATACAGCATAAACATTCATTTATGCTATTTTGTGTTACAACGTCAAAGATACTATTTATAAATGAATGTACTTTCACGGGCCGATGAAAGAAGAATTTCGAGATTCAGAATCAAGGGGGCGTAAATTACTTGTTTTTATATCAACCAATATTTGCACTGATAATCTCAATATTTACAGTGAGAATCTCAATATTTACAGTGAGAATATTGACCGGTATAATAATGGAACCCGGCCGGGGTTCTGACCGATCTTGCTTATTGACAACAGGTATTGAATTTTGGTGTTGTCGAACTACAATAATACCCCCACTGGGGGTCATTTAAAATGTCAACTGATTACGCCTTAACTTTATAGTCAGTATATTAAGTTAAAGTGTAATCAAATTTAATTATGTTTATAGCCCTGCCATTTTCATTAAACCATACATTTCGTCTCGGTAACTTGCCGTTTCTACAAAGTTGAGTGCTTTGGCTGCCTGCTCCATCTTGGCTTTTGCCTCGGCAATGGCTTTTTCTAGTTCTGGTTTACTCATATATTTCACCACTGGGTCGGCTGCAAAATCAACTCCTGATGGCTCAACATAAATGTATGGATTGAGGTTTTTGCCTGTTAAAATCGATTTATTATTTTTGATGACTTGGCGTGGTTGCAAGCCATTGTCCTCGTTATATTTCAATTGTTTTTCACGACGGCGATCGGTTTCGTCCATCGTTTTCTGCATAGATGCGGTAATTTTGTCGGCATACATAATCATCTGACCCTCTAAATTCCGAGCGGCCTCGACCTGCGGTTTGTGTTAACGACCGAGTGGATCGTAAAAGCCTTCTTTATCGGCATCTAAAATTTACCACCAACGACACTTCGGGGGAGATCTAAACCCCTCGCGCAACAAGTTCACGCCAATCAACACATCAAATACACCTTTGCCGCAAACCCTCCATGATTTCGATGCGCTCCAAAGTATCAACATCAGAATGAATGTACCGACATCGGATCTGTAATTTATCAAAATACCGACTCAATTCCTCCGCCATACGCTTGGTGAGCGTAGTTACCAAAACACGTTCGTTTTTGGTTCTGTCCGGATAGTGATCTCTTCTACCAAATCGTCAATTTGATTTTCCGAAGGACGAATTTCAATCACAGGGTCCAATAAGCCAGTAGGGCGAATGACTTGCTCTACCACCACACCCTCCGACTTTTTCTAATTCGTAATCGGCAGGCGTGGCACTTACAAAAACAGTTTGTCCCACTAAAGCCTCAAATTCATCAAATTTAAGGGGACGGTTATCAATTGCCGCAGGTAAACGGAAGGCATATTCTACTAGATTGAGTTTGCGCGACCGATCGCCACCATACATGGCACGTATTTGCGGAATGGTAACATGGCTTTCGTCGATGGGCACAACGAAATCTTTCGGAAAATAGTCGAGCAGGCAGAAAGGGCGTGCTCCAGATTCGACCATCAAAATATCGGGAATAATTCTCGATCCCCGAGCAGTATCCCAATTCTTTAATCATCTCCAAATCATACTCTACCCGCTGTTTGATCCGATTGGCTTCCACTTCCTTACCTTCTTTAATAAAGAAATCGTATTGCAAACCAAGATCCAATTGGATATTTTGAATGGCTTCGTGTAAACGTTCTTTTGGTGTCACAAAAATATTGGCAGGATAAACAATTACCGATTGAGGGTGATCAAGGGTTTGTCCTGTTTGCGGATCAAAACTCTGTAAATCTTCAATTTCGTCTCCCCAAAACACCACCCGATAAGCCAAATCGCCATAAGCTAAATAAATATCTACAGTATCGCCTTTTACCCGAAACACGCCACGCTTAAACTCTATTTCGTTACGCGAATAAAGTGCATCAACCAAGCTCAGCAATAATTTATTTCGACTAATATGCTGCCCTTTGGTGATGGTAGTGGTGTTCGAAAAAAAATCTTCAGGGATTACCGATACCATATATACACGAAACAGATGAAATCACAATTACATCATGTCGTCCTGATAATAAGGCCGAAGTAGTACTTAACCTCAACTTCTCTATCTCGTCATTAATCTGTAAATCTTTTTCGATATATACCCCCGAGGTTGGCAAATAAGCTTCGGGTTGGTAATAATCGTAATAAGACACAAAATACTCAACCGCATTTTTGGGGAAAAATGATTTGAATTCGCCATACAACTGTGCTGCAAGGGTTTTATTATGACTCAAAATTAAAGTTGGACGATTGGTTTGCGCAATTACATTTGCCATTGTAAATGTTTTCCCCCGACCCTGTAACTCCCAACAAAGTAGAATAAGGGACATTCTGGTTGATGTTATCAACCAATTGTTTAATCGCCCCAGGTTGATCTCCCGTAGGTTGATAAGCTGTTGTTAATTCAAAATCCATATCATTCAAATTTTGCTACAAAGATACTTAATTCGGAATGCGAAGCAATTACTAACTGAAGTTTAGGGCTTTCATGTTGGGGTTCCACACTAAATTCCCCGTAAACACCTCAAAAATAGCATTGAGTGTTTACAAGGGTTGCGAGGTGTGGGACTACATCAGCATGAGGCATGAAAATAAATTTGGAGGATACTAAATAAAGATATACCTTTGCTGTCGAAAAGTTGGTTTTCATAGGTTAAGTTTTTAGGTTAAGTAGGAAAGGTAGGCTCCCAGCCTACCTTTTTTCGTATACACTAAAATGCTTAAATTGAATACGATAGATTATAAAAGGATAGGTTATGGTGGGAAAGAGAATCAATAAATTTATTAGCGAATCGGGAATTTGCTCGCGTCGGGAAGCCGATAAATATATCGAAAATGGTGGTGTTACGGTCAATGGTCAACGTGCACATTTGGGGACGGTTGTCTTACCTGTTTTTTTTTTGATTTTTGTTACACCTACATTTTTTTTTTTTTTTTTTTTTTTTCTTAATCGACAAACTTTTTTTTTTAACAATACCCAGGGATTGTGAGTACTACGGTTGAGCGTATAAGGGTGATGCATATCTTGTTAGGAAACTTGCCACAAGGAGAGTTTCGCGATTTAACCGCAAAAGAACGTTTGGTTTTATTCGCTCAATTGGCTGATTCGTCAACAAAGCCCGAAAAAAGGCCCAAAAATCAAGAAAAAGAACCTGAATCTAAAACCGACGCCTGTTTTAAAGACCGATCAGAAAAGAAAAAGACTGTACAAAAAAAGCCTGCGTCAGCAAGCTTTCATGGTTAAAATAAATAAAAAGAGAAACGATCTAACCCAAATTCAAAACGAATTACTCGACGATAAAATGAATATTCGCATTATTTACATGGGTACTCCAGGGTTTGCAGTGGAGTCCTTACGCCGTTTGTTAGCCAGTGGGCATCAAGTTTGCGCCGTGGTAACCGCTCCCGAAAAACCTGCAGGTCGTGAAAAAAATCCATCAATCCGAAGTTAAACAATTTATAACCGATCCTGAAAATGGATTAACAATAGATTTATTA
The DNA here is from genome assembly GCA_022651775.1 of Drusus annulatus. Taxonomy (NCBI): domain Eukaryota; kingdom Metazoa; phylum Arthropoda; class Insecta; order Trichoptera; family Limnephilidae; genus Drusus; species Drusus annulatus. The sequence continues at coordinate 12,255 of JAGWCC010001741.1, read as the reverse complement.
CAAACCAGCAATTTAAAAGATCCAGAGTTTGTAGAAACTCTGCGGAGTTATCACGCTGATTTGTTTGGAAACAAAATCCAGTGGTAGCTTTCCGTATTAAAATAGATTTATTACAACCCGAAGTGGTTTGGGGTATACAAAAATATGGAACAATCAATATTCACGCTTCACTATTGCCACAATATCGAGGGGCAGCGCCTATTAACTGGGCAATTATCAATGGTGAAACAGTAACGGGTGTTACCAGTTTTGTTTTATCGCACCAAATTGATACCGGAGAATTGATTGATCAATTAAGTACGCCAATAGCGGATGACGAAACTTTTGGTAATTTACACGATCGTTTATCGATACTTGGTGCCGATTTATTGATTGAGACTGTGGATAAACTGGCGCACGAAAACGCCCAAACAGTTCCACAAACTGAATTAGTATCGCTAAAACCAGCGCCAAAATTAAATAAAGAAAATACGCAAATCAATTGGTTGTCGGGCGCTGTTGCCATCCATAATCTAATCCGAGGTTTATCCCCTAGCCCTGCGGCTTATACATATATTTCACATCCCACAAAAGATCAATTGTTGGTAAAAGTGTTGCGTTCGCACATCGAAGCCATTCAGCCCACCGAAGCTGTGGGGACAATGTTGAGCGACAATAAAAGTTTCTTGAAAATAGCTTGTCATGATGCCTATCTGCATATTGACGAATTACAATTACAAGGCAAAAGTAGATTAGCAATCAAAAGTTTCTTAGCTGGATTTCGGAATATTCAAGAATGGAGCATTTGAATCGTTTCGAATTATGAATTATGAATTATGAATTATGCGAATTAACAGTTAAAATCACGAAAAGCGCAAATTCGAGTATAAGCTATGTCGGCTCTTCAGGCTTCGTATGTAATTACCTTTCGAGGCTTGAAATACGCAAGATCTAATGTGCATATAATATTACCAATTCATAATTCGAAACGATTCATAATTGATTAATTGATTACTTTTGCATTTGTATTAAATGAAATGATTGATGGGCATACAAAAGAAAATATTTTTTGGATTTGTAATTATTGGCTTTATCCTTTTTATCTCGGGCTTTATCTGTGTGATACAATTGGTTAAAGTGGAAGATTCGGTAAAAGGTTTATTGGCTGATAATATGATTAGTATCGATATCGGGAGTAAACTTTCCGAAGAAACGGAACGTTTATCTTGGGAAGTGTCGCAGGTAGTGATTGATCATACGCCTACTTACCAATCGTCATTTAACGACCAATTATATCAAGATCTGATAGAGGCTGCTCAAAAAAACATTACCGCAAAAGGAGAAAAACAGGTTTTAGATTCATTGCGACTAGCGTACGATTCATTTAAGATGAGTACGTTAAAAATAGATTCGATTTATTCAAATCCCAATGCTAATTACAAATATTGGTATGTCAATCTCTACAAACCATCACTTGTACGTTTACTACACGCTATCAAACAATTACGATCAGTAAACCACAATGCAATTACCGAAAATATGCGGCACTTAGAGAGTACTTTTTATCGAATGATTATGCCCCCAATTATTGCAATTGCAGTTGGTCTCTTTTTAATTATTCTGTTTAACTATTTTATCAATCTGTACTTTATAGGTCCACTTTTAGCCATATCGTCAGGGCACTAAAAACATCTAAAATACCGTATCCCCTATAATATAAAGATTCAAACACAAGATGAAATAGATGACTTGAATGAAGATGTAAAGCAACTGATTTCACAAGCAAAGAAACTAGATAAATTATGAATTACGACCACCCTAAGGCACTCGCTTTGCTCGTTTAGGACAGGTAACACAAAGGGCACGAAGAACACAAAGGCAGATACAAAGCAGAAAATCTGCCTTATTTCAATCTCACCTTTGTGTTCTTCGTGCCCTTTGTGTTACCTGTCCTAAACGAGCAAAGCGTTACTGTTTCTTAAGATTGCTAAATATTAAGTTCTTTAACCTCTAAATTGCCTAGTTTATCATTACTTACGAGCAAAGTGGTGATCTTTCTTTTATACGAATTCGTATTTCACTATTGGTGACGATACAATTCATTCTTACTTTTTATCAAACAATGAAAAGCTTAACACCAACAACAATCGTAAACTAACAACAAATGACAGCCCACAATACATGGCTATTTGAATAGCGAGAAAAAAGAAAAGAAATTGTTGATGAATGACGTGCTGGAAATTTGAGTTAAAAAATTAAATTTGGATGGAAGCAAAATTACATAATATGTTAGAGCAACAATAGGCAAATGTATCAGATAGAAACGAAGATATCCTTTCCGCTGGTTAATAACTTTTCCCATCCAAGGAATCAAAATTTCGTAACTCATAAACATGGCAACGCCTAAAAGAATAATGAGAAAAGGCATAAATTGCCTCATATCTCGTTTGTCAATTGAATCGACAACAATCGCTAATCCAGATGTCCACAACAGCAACACGGCTACACAAAAAACAATAAAAAAGGACTTTGATAGTTTCGCTTTAAAGTAAAAGAAAAAACACTTCAAGCAGTAAAGTCCGAAAGCACCCGAAAAGAACACAAATGGGAGCAGAATAAGATGAATGGGCTTGATTGGCACATCTTCGCCCTGCACCAAAAATACCAAGATAAGGGCAATCAAATAGAAAATCGTCAAAAAACGAACATCTTTTTTACCCTTGATACCGATTTTGTCCAGTAACTTGTAAAACTTATTTGTCTCTTCCATATTCATTGAATCTATCAATGTTACTGTTTCTTAAGATTGCTAAATGTTAAGTTCTTTAACACCTCTAAATTGCCTAGTTTATCATCACTTGCGAGCCAAGTAGTGATCTTCCCTTTTATACGAATTCGTATTTCACTATTGGTGACGATATAGGTAACCGTTCCACTTGAAAACTCCAATTCATTCAGTTTTTCGTGATAAATAAAAGCCGACTTCGCTTTTTCAGGATTGGCAGGATACGCAAAATAAATTCGGTCCTTATCTTCAATAAAAGCGTAACAAAGCTGATCCTTAAACTCAAATATTTTAACCATGCCTTTACCATTAGTGGTTGTGAAAGATAGAAAAATCTTTCCAGAATGTTCTGTGTCTAGTTGTTTGTATTTAATACTTTGCTTCGTTCCTTGCTGCATTTCATAGCCAACCCTTTCGATGTAGGGTGGATTATCTATCCAATCTTCTTTTATTTCACCCACTTTTTCAAGCTGATTGTTTCTGAATTCATAGGTGTCAAAAGTATACCAACAACATCCAGAACCAATTTGAGTAACAATTTGTTTTTTGCTTTTATCAACATACAAATCACTGCTTTTGTAGACATAAGTAGTATTCGCCAAATCACTTAATGAAGCATTGTATTTGTACGTTGAAGCTGAGGATAGGTAATAGGAATAATTTCCTTGTGAAAATGATCCATCGTTTTCTGATTTAGGATGTAAAATACGGATATCCTGTTTACCATCAAAGTTATGGTCCGCTATTAAGCTAATGTTTATATCAGATAAATCCTTATAACCTATCTTAATGATACCTGATGCATGTTTCAGTATATTGTCGGCATCAGACGAAATCAATAAATTTTTGTTTAAATCATATAGCTTATAAGCTTCCACTAACACATTATCAGCATCTTTTTGATACATGTATTCTAATATACAGCCATCTAAGAAATCGTCAATTATGTATTTTTGTTGACCTATTAGATCACTTAATTTTAATACACATAAAATACAGACAAATACTTTTATCATTTCTCGTTTTTGTTTGTTTTTTCTACCCTTTCACCAAACGCTGTACATTGATTGGTTCGCCCACAATCCAAACTAAATCTCCTAACTCAAAACAATGGCTGGCTTCAGGGATAGAATGATTTTTTATCACGCTCCATCCCCACTACCAAGCATTTAAACTGCTGATGACTGCAAGCCACTACCTGACCTAGCAAATAAAATGTATCATCAACAGTGAAGGACACCAGTTTGATTTCATTCTTCAATGCATTTTCAGGTTGCTGTAATTCCAATAATTTTGCAATTTCTTCTAACTGGGCATTTGTTCCTGCTAAGGTCAATTTATCATAAGGAAAAATAAGTTCTTTCCCACTAGGGATATTGATCCGCGTAGCACCTCGAAATATTTTTACAATATTTACACCATGGTTTTTACGTAGTTCTAATTCGCTGAGCATCTTCCCTACAAAAGGACTATCTGGAGATACAATCACTGTAGAAAGATGGATATCACGTTCTTGTAATTGCACTGTGAAATTTCGGTTCAAATCCGATATTTTGCTTTCTTCTATACTTTCGCGCTCGTTATAGTTATGTAAAAACCGTTTCTCTATCCTTGAATAGATATTGAAAACACCTCTGAACCTAAAAACTACCGCAGTGACGGCTAAGGCAAACAGGAGGCTGATTACTGTGCTGGCTTGAAAAACTTGTGCCAACAGTAGCGAAACAAAGAATATGGCAATTACAATACGCATCACAACTAAAGACACCAATCGTCCTCGATTGTACTTACTATCGTTCCAAAGACTCATAAATAAATCAGGCGAATTGAATTTCTTAAGCAATAAGGCTGTTAAGAAAGGGAACATCAGCAACAAGGCTATAACGCTGGTCACCAGCTCGACAAGAGTGCCGTTATCGAAACAATCATCAATTGCAGGATGGATAAAATGGATGGTAAGCAGAAAGATAGCGGTCAGTAATACCGAGTGAATCATGATCTTTGTCATGAATTTTTTGATCAACTTCTCCCAATCGGTATCATGATTAATGGTGTTTCCCCCTGAGGCATATCTATCAAGAAAACTTTTAAGATTATTGGGTAACACCTTTTCGAGCCAATTGAAGAAAGGTGTTGATAGCTGAATTACATAAGGCGAAGCAAAGATGGTCAATACCGATACTGCCACAATGATGGGGTAAATAAAGCCACTTACTACTTTTAAACTCACGCCCAAACCTGCAATAATGAATGCAAACTCACCAATTTGTCCCAAACTAAATCCCGCTTGAAGCGATGTCTTCAGTGGTTGCCCGGATAACAAAACGCCTAAACTGGCAGCGGTTGTTTTACCCAATATGGCTACAAGTGTGATAAATAGAACAGGGAGTGCATTGTTGGCAATTACATAAGGATCAATTAACATCCCTACAGACACAAAGAAAATGGCTCCAAATAAATCTTTTACTGGGCGCACAATGTGTTCAATATGTTCCGCTTCTACAGTTTCGGCCATTACCGACCCCATGATAAACGCTCCTAAGGCTGCAGAGAAACCAGTCCCAGTAGCCATCACCACCATCCCCAAACACAAACCTAAAGAGATGATCAATAAAGTTTCGTCGTTCATTAATCGGCGGACTTTCCGAAAGAAAGCAGGTAAAAGAAAAATACCCGTCACAAACCAAAGTACCAAAAAGAAGGCAAGTTTAAGGACGCTCCCCATGATGGCTTCACCATCAATGAATTTTGCAGCTGCCACAGTAGATACCAAAACCATCATCAAGATAGCCACTAAATCCTCGACAACCAACACGCCAAAAACAATTCCTGTAAATTTCTGACTTCGTAAGCCCAGTTCGTCAAACGTTTTGATAATAATGGTGGTGGACGAGATGGTTAACATACCCCTAAAAAGCACGCTATCCATGATTGACCAACCAAGAATTTGCCCCGCAGTGAACCCAATTAACATCATACAGATCACCTCGGTGATAGCAGTGATACCAGCAGTACCACCTACGTTCATCAGTTTCTTAAAACTAAATTCGAGTCCCAATGCAAACAGAAGGAATACGACCCCTATTTCGGCCCAAACGTCAATACTTGCGACATCTTGCACTGATGGTAGATAAACAAAATGAGGACCAGCCAAAATACCGGCTACTACATAGCCCAATACGAGAGGCTGTTTAAGCCATTTGAATAAAAGTGTAATAAGACCTGCCGATACTAAAATCAAAGCAAGATCGCTAATTAATGCGGGAAGACTATTCATGGAATTATGAATTGTAAATTACGAATTGTAAATTGACTAAATATTCACTGAGAAGACACTTACTTCGCTCGTTTGGCTCTTTTACAGAGTAAAAAGAATAAAAAGAGTGTTTCGCAAGAGGCGATAAAACTCTTTTTCACTCTTTTTACTCTGTGGTGAAATTTTAGTTTCAATTAAAGAACCGAGCGAGGCGAGATACTGAGTTGCTGAATTGTAAATTCCGAAAGCGAAGCTATAATTGACTTAATGCATTTGGGAATACACGATGGCAATGGTACCCATCACGCAACAATAATAAGAGAAGTAGATTAATTTGCCATTTTTCACCAAACCGATCATCCATTTACAGGCAATGCAACCAACAATAAAGGCTGTTAAAAAACCTGCAATCAATGAAACGGTGGGTATGTTAGAAGCTTCGACCGAGAAATCGCCTTTGAGTAGATCTAAAAAAGCTTCTCCCAATATGGGGATAATTACCATTAAGAAAGAAAATCGAGCGACTTTCTCCTTATTGTTTCCTAAAATGATACCTGTAGCAATAGTGGTTCCTGAGCGGGAGAGCCCTGGGAGTATGGCTATCGCTTGCGAAACTCCGATGATGAAAGCATCTCGGAAAGACAGGTTTTCTTTGGGGCGTGCTGGCGTATAATAAGCAAAAGCCAGTAAACCAGCAGTTACCCACAACATAATACCGACTAATAAAAGCCCGCCTTCAAATAAAGATTCTACATAATCTTTCATGAACAAACCGACTATCATAATCGGGATAAGCGAAAGGGCAATCTTGGCAATCATTTGTGTGTCTTCGTTCCATTCGAATTTGAATAGAGCCAAAACTAACGTTCTTATTTCAGGAAAAAGTATCACAATGGTACTCAGCACCGTTGCTGCATGTACAGCTATGGTGAATACCAAATTCTCTTCGCCTGACAGACCTAATAATTCACTTCCGATCATCAAATGCCCGCTACTTGATATGGGCAGAAACTCAGCCAATCCTTGGATAAGCCCTAAAATTACAGCCTCTATCCAGCTCATTCTGAAGCTTTATTTTTATTTTTGGCTACAGGACGTCTCATAATGGCATATACTTCAAACCCAAACCCAAATATAATAAGTATGGTTGATAAAGTGATGCGTCTAAAACTAAACAATTCATCAGCTTTAAATACATTCGGATCATCGGATCCTCCACCAGCCATCAGCATAAAACCGATGACAATAATTGCAAAGCCAATCAATAACAATACATAATTATCGCTATGAATAGCCAATTCATTGGAATTGTTTGCTTTGTTTGTGTCGTTTGTTCTACTTTTTCTCCATTGTGTTTTGTTATTAATTTGCGTGTTACGTATTGCGACAGTACGTGATACGTGTGTCGCATATCGTGTGTCGCATTACGTGATACTAATTATGTGGAGTCATCGGCATTTGCCTTTGTATATTTTGTGACGATTATGTAAGTTGAAATAAAGCTAATTAACGACCCGAGTAGCAACATACATGCAAATATGCTCCCGAACATTCGGGCATCAGTCAATTCAAGTAGCTCTGAAAAATCATTTCGGAGTAGAAGAATGAACCCCAAAAGTAAAAAAATGGCAATTACACCCCGAAATTAAACCCTGCCAAACGCTGGAGGCTAGAAAAGGTGTACGGATAAAACTGGAATTGGCACCCACCAGTTTCATGGTATTAATCAAGAAACGTTTGGAGTATATCGATAGCCTAATGGTGTTATTGATCAAAAATACGGATACAAAAAGGAGCAATAATACAAATATCAGAATACTAGCACCAATCTTTTCGGTGTTGTTCGATACCGCTTCCAATAGTGGTTTTTGATGAAAACATCTTTAACGAGAGGGTCTTTCAGTAATTTTGCCTGTATCTGATCAACACTATCTGTCGAAAAATAGTCCGCATTTAATTTTAATTCCAACACAATCGGTAGTGGGTTGGTTTTTAACAAAGCGGTAAAATCATTTCCCAACTCCTGTTGCATTTCGCGTGCAGCCTCTTCTTTCGAAATATATTTTACCTTACGTACATAAGCTTGTTTCTCAATCATACTCAATACCGACATGGCCTCCTTTTCCGAAACATCGTGCAACACCACAGTGAGGGTCATATTATCTTTCAAGAACGTAGATAACTTGCTGGCATTGTATATTAACAGACCCGCCACCCCCAATAAAAAAGAGCACCAATGAAGTACTAATTACCGAGGATAAATAGGAGGTTCTGAAACTTGATGAACCTATTTTTTCTTTTGTATTTGGCATTGTTTATGAATAAAAACTAGTACAATCGAATGCAAAGATATTCAAATAAATCGATAGTTTAGCAAGAAAGATCTATTTTATTTTTATTTAGATGAAGCCCCTGATTTTCCTGAGTAGAAAGGTCGGCACCAAGGTACTCTCTTCTCTCTTCGATCACTTGGAGGCTTGTTCAAAAAGAGCTTGTATATTTCAAGGTTTTGGGGCGTATGCGACCCATCGTAATGTTTCTTTTTCTATTACAATTTTTTAATGCTCTCATATCCGTAATTCCACAGCAGGTCGACATCTTTAGTGTATTGTTCGAGCGAATAAGGTAAGGTGATGGCAATTTGCATCCGCAACCAATCGATATATTTTCTGCAATAATGCCCATTTAGTGCCTCGGTTACCTTTTGGGTATCTATCCAGTGATTTGCACCTTGCGTTTCCACATCATGTAGTCTAATATTTCCGCTATATCCAAAAACGGCTCTTACCAAAGCCTCTTCTACAATCGAATAAGGTTTTTTTTTTCCAAAAAAGATACATTCCCCCATCGATTTAGCCAATTCGATAGGTACTAAATCAATTGCCCCTCCCGAAAAATAAGTGCCTTGATAGTACGTGGGGTGAACATAAAACATATCTGACAAAGAAATACGCATGGCTGTTGGCATAGGCACATTTGTCATAATGTCGATATGAGAAGAAACTGCTCCAGATAAATAGTCGAGCGTTTGTATTTGAATGTTTTCTGTATCAATATCGCAAGCTGTGTTACTATCAGTAAAAAGGACTTTACTATATAGTTTTTGATCGGCTCGCTGATTATTGATGGTTGTTTTGTCAAATAACAATCTAGCGCCTATCACTATAGATTTTACATTGGTTCCCATTTCGGAAACTAGTGATGGTAATTGTATCGAAATATCTTGCGACATATCTACCAAATAACGGCTAAATACATCTTCTATATATGGCGCTTTTTTTAAGTTCAATACTTTTTTTAGGCATAGTAAAGCTATACGATGAAGTTTTCTTTCGTTTGTTAATTTCGTTGATTTAACAAACTGATATAGTTCGTCTGATTTTAGATAATTTTTACGCGCTTCATTAGTTGGGAATGAATTGATAATACCAGTAGCTATTGCACCACCACAAGCCCCAATTATTAGATCTGGAGTATGGCCTAAGTCTTCCAATGCAGCATACATTCCACAATATATAGCAAAGCGTGTTCCGCCTCCCGAAAAGACTACAATTTTATTATATTTTTTTGTTTTTGAGTGTGGCATTTGCTTCGAGGGTTTTATATTTTGCACCATCGGAAATGGGTTTAAGCCATTCCCGATGGTGCATTTTTGGTTTTAGCTAAGGGCTTGTTTCTAGTGAACAAGATTTGGCAATACTATACAAATGATTCGACAAACTATATTGCCAAGCATAATCGGAACCCCAGCGACATTATTGACAACTCGTGCTGAATTTTGGTATTGTCGAACTTGCGGTTGATGGTTGAGTTCACTCCGAAAATTCTTTGTTTTTGGTTTGCGCGTAACTGTTCAGCACCTGTCTCTTGTGGCTCGCTTTGCTCGCTTAGACCATTTTCACCAAGGCGAATAAGTCACACTGCATCAGCACGAGCCTGACATTATTGTAGAAATTGATTGCCAAGATTAGTCAGAACCCCAACCCCAGCGGGGTGACATTATAATATATCGAAAGTATAGCGAGCTCATAACGTCGTTTATTTAATGTCGGGTGCTTAACAAAAATGCAAGTGACTGATAATGAAAAAAATAAAAAGAGTTTATTCTTACTTCAAACCTACCTTTTTCTACTTCGAACCTGCCTTCTCCACTTCAAACTTGCCTTCGTGCGACTTTTGTGTGCCTTCGTGACACCATCCTAAGCGAGCAAAGCGAGTGTCTTGTTGGCTACTGACCAGTCATTTTTGAACAAGTCCTAAATTTGAGATAGTTGATTCCTAAACACAACAACTTATTTAAAGGCGGCTTCTATCTCAACTTTTAATCCCAATCGGAAATAAATTGCTTTATTGAGCAGACTTTCAACAGTGACATCTTGAGTAAAACGCATGCGAGGTTCAAAAAATATTTTATCCGAATTTTTGAGTAGCTCAATCGTTTCCTTCGTTAGCGACTTGCTAACAATATGAGGTTCGGCATTACCTGTCGAAAATTCTTGTCCCTGATCAATCAAAAAGTAATTTTTAACTCCATCCCAACTGTATAAATCAATTTGCATAACAATACCCTCGGGAAGGTCGTCTGTGAGAACAATTTTGGGTTCGATAAACCTAATTGGTTGCTCCTTATCTGTAAAATCTGCTAAATAAAAAGGATAACTGGTTCTAGGGCCATACAAAATCGTACCCTTAGGAATTGTTATTGAGGAAATGTTGGAAGGCAACATAAATTTATGACTCGGAACAGTGTCGTTTGCGATGGGTAAAGCTAAATTATATACAGATATAGATCTTTCAGGCAAATCCTCTGGTTGATAACATGCCACAAAAAACAAACTGCAAAAAGAAATTAATAACGATGAAATTCTCATAATACACTATTTGTTACAAAAGTAAACATTTTTTTTCAATTGAGATCTTTGGATCAATATAAGCAGTAAATAAACGATGTTATCTTATATGCGAAGTCATTCACCATTCCTTCACACTCTATTGTTAGTGTACGAAAGTAGCCTACATGTACCAAGTGTACTTATTTTCTTTGGTACTATGCCGATTTTAGGTGCAACAACCCCTTTTCCTAAACAGGTATCTGCCAATAACACATCAGCATTATCCCACATGTTTTGATCAATAAAAGAACTAATTAAAGTTGTTCCCCCTTCTATCATCAATGACTGTATTTGTTTATCATATAAGTTGTTCATTAATTGCTCAATGAAATTATTATCAAAATCAATCCCAATAAGTTCGGTGCGAGGAAATTCTGTTTGCCGAACCAAATCGGCATGAGGAACAAAAAGTAAGGTAGGTACCGAACCATCAAACAGATTTAGGTCGTTGTGGAGTCGTTTATTACGATCAAATGTTATTCGCACAGGGTTATTGCCTTCCCACATTCGGACAGTTAAACTAGGATTGTCCATCAAAACAGTGTTGGTGCCTACCATTATTGCCTGATATTGTGCCCGCCATCGATGAACAGCTATTGCCTCAATAGGGCCACTGATTTGGCTGGCCGTGCTGGGTGCTTCTCTAATTCTATCGATAAATCCATCAAGCGTTTGCGCCCATTTAAAATAGATATGCGGCCGTTTTTTTTGATGATAAGTGTAAAAGTTTTGATTTAGTAAAAGCGCCTCGTCAGCTAATAACCCCACTTCTACATGAATACCTGCTTGCTGCATTCGTTCAACACCTTGACCACAAACAGCAGGGTTCGGGGTCAAGTGCCGCAATAACCACATGTTTAATACCTGTTTTGATAATTAAATCGGCGCAGGGAGGTGTTTTTCCGTAGTGAGAACATGGTTCTAAGTTGACATACAACGTACAGTCGTGCATGTTGGGTATTGTTAAACGCTGGATCGCTTCTACCTCTGCATGGCTGCCTCCATATTGCTGATGGTAACCTTCGGCAACTATTTTATCTTTAAGCACAATTACGGCACCTACCATCGGGTTGGGTGCTACTTGTCCTGTGCCTAAAGCTGCCAATTGCAAGCATCGGTGCATATATTTAATATCTGTTGTAAGATCTGTCATAAAAGATTATCTGAACTGTTAATTGAAACATGTTTTGTATTTAATTATTCTAATAAATTAAATAACTTGGCATTTTATAGCTACATGTTACTAGCGTAAATATTGCGCAAAGATACTCTTTTAAAGATTATGTAAATCACAAATTTTGGTTGGGGCGTACAACAAATTTTTCTTTTTTGAAAGATTATTC
>JAGWCC010001740.1:0-15210 GCA_022651775.1 Drusus annulatus | reverse complement strand
AGTCTCATCGTCTCAACGAACGCAAATATATCTTATCTCATCTCATCACTTAAGTCACCGCGAATGTCGAACACAAATATATCTTATCTCATCTCATCACTTAAGTCACCGCGAATGTCGAACGCAAATATATATATTATCTCATCTCATCACTTGAGTCACCGCGAATGTCGAACGCAAATATATCTTATCTCATCTCATCACTTAAGTCACCGCGAATGGTTGGAAGAATTCATTGAAATTTATCACGGAGAACCATGTATTTAGAAAGTAAAAACCAAAGATCGAACTAAAAGAGAAGTAGCTTATTTGAGATTGCTTGACAAATTTATAATGATTCTGGTATAATATATGGTAAGCGCCCGAGGTGAAATTGTTGTGGAAAACTTGAGGTTTTCGTAGCTTCTTCCACTTGCCAGAAAACGCAAAATTGCTGTTAACCTTTCTTGGAGGATTTTCAAGCCTTTCCCATTTGAAATCTTGCTTTTCAATCAAAGGCGTTACAAGTGTAAAGAGGTTTATGTATGTACTCTCGTCCATTCGTAAAAAGTTATGTCAATCTTTTGTAGTAATTTTGAATTCATTCAACAAATTAAAATGCGAATAAGTTGTTTTTTGTAGTAACCAATGTTTACACCATATTGTACGTTTTTACGCTGTTTGTTTTTAAAAACACACAGCAATTGACACACGACCACTGCTAAAACGTCGTCCGTCTATGCCATCATCAAAATCATAATGAAGTTCTACCTACACAGCTAGAACCATGCGGCCTGATCCCACAGGTTTAAGTTTTAACTGAACGTGTGTAGGCACAACGGCAATGCGATTAACCGTACAGTTTTATCTCACCAATAAAACTGGAGGTGTGTAGTGGCTTTGACATATCTATAAATCTGTGTTTTATTATTTAAAATCGTTCATACTTGAATCATAGTACATGAAACATGTTCTAAAACAACCCTTATAACATGGTTTTATTTATTACCTCCATGGTCATCATATCAGCTATAACAACAAGTATCGTATCTTGACTTTTCTTCCCATTTTCGCTATTTTCCAGAACAAACACTTTTCCACAGCAGTATAATTATTTCTTTGTTTGCGAAGTTTCAGAAAGATGATTGATTTTAGCTATGTTCATAGAAACAGTTACGGAATATGAAAACAAAACTTTTTGACAGCAACAATATTAATGATAATATGAATCAAGATAGCCATATGAATTACAAGAGTGTATTACAATTTGAAAGTATGAATAATAATATTACCTAATGTTTAAAGCTTTAAATAACTGTGCACTGTAAAGGTTTACAAGAATTCAAGCCCCAAGAAATTCACTATCGCAGTTGCATGTATTTTGACTTAGGTCAGTGTATTTACGGTAGTACGATGTTTCGATTGAAACTATACATTGTTACTCCAAGATAGAAACACATAGCCCATAGAAATAATATCTACCTACCTATCACCACAACCCAAAACATCTACAATGTTAATGGCATTGAAATGATGTTATTACAAAACCGCGCTATATAAAATTAACCGACTATTATTAAATGCCACTTTACGTGTGGAAAAAACCAACGGAATGTAGTCACTTTAAAAATCAACACTTTTTTAGAAGACATTTAAACGTGTTTTTGCAGAACAAAGAGAACTCAGTGGTGAATGGATATATCGACAAATCCAGTTTTGTTAAGTGGTTTTCAGTGTATAATATATTTCGCCTGCCCCATATATTTTTAACCCTTGGAATTCTACATGACTCTGGATTTTTATATGAATGAACGTCACATTTCATTTGTTCTCCGTACTGTCCTCACTAAAACATACCAAAAGGTACATACAAAAGGTACTAGTGTACCTAGGCCCTTGTGGTGACATTTCACAAAAAATATCCAAGTAATATCAGATTAAAAACCATTACAAATGAATAACTATTCTTTGTAGTTTGAAACACAATATAGTTTTTTTAAACTACGTGGCATAATAAGACGACTTCTGAGGTAGAGCGGTAAACTTTTTGGCTCTTAGGTCGCTGGCTCGAAACCTGTCGGGGAAAATGACATTTTAAAGAATTTTAATAGCCCTGGTGAAAGACCACCATTCAAAATATAAATCTTCCGAAATGGTTGTTGGGGACACAATTGTCCCATTGACTCTTGATTTTTGGGACTCTTGTGTGTTCACATTAAAAAAAATAAAAAATAACTTATAACAGAAAGATGGTTACCGATTGTTAACTCCCAAAAGAAAACTAAGCGAATTCATTAAAAATTAGCATTCCACAAAATTATTTTATAAGGTCTGGAGAAGAAATTTTGGAAGAGGTAATTCAAAGCATATGTATTAAAAATACCAAAAGCCGCACGTCACGTATTCGGGTAAAATATCTTTTTCGGTTTTCTGGTCAAAGAGAGAAAAAGGAGTTTTCATTTCTTCGATCGATTTTGAGCTCGAATTTTAATCACGAATTCAAACACCAAGAGCCACATAAGCGTATAAACAACAAAACATTGATCCTCGATTTTATTCCGGCGTGAATTTGACGTAGCCGGCCTTGTGAATAACTCGAAATGTTTTGCGTATTTCCGGATATCTATATTGTAAATTTGTAATATTTAATTTCGCCGCGAATTGAAATAAAAAAACATAACCCAAAGATATAAAATTTATCCTTATGATTCACAAAAAAAGTTGTAATAATTTTTTAATAATATCGTCGCTGGAAAGGCAAAATGACTGAAGCGACACATTGATCAAAAATTAGTTAAATATTCAGTTTTGATCAGTTTTTTTTTCTGCATCGAATGGTTTGACTCTTGTTTGATTTAAATACTTTTGTGGCTCTTCAGCCATCATAAACATAATAACCATTTGGGAGAAGGCTTGACTCAAGCGACACAAGCTTGGGATTTTTAAAAGCTTTTTGTCGCTTCAGGTAACTCAGTGAGAGCATTAAGTTAACTATTTTTTCAAAATCCAACCAGGTACAGAAGACTATATTCTTATTATATTATTTTTTTAAGGAGCATTTGTATACCACTGAAAAGTTGATGAATCATAAAAGTGTGATTAATGCTGATATCAAACCAAATTAATGCCATCAATTCACATAAGACCTTTCGACTCCTAGGCCCTAATGAAAGTGACTATGCGATCAAGAAATAAATGTAATCTATGAAAATGTTTGATCACATTTCACCCCACCGAAGAGGTTACCCGGTGAAAGTGTGTTGTGGGGGTCTGTGTACCCGAAGTACCTAAAATCATTTTTTCTTACTTCGGTAGAAATGTTTTCAAAATATATTCAAACATCGTTCTTCGACAAACTAACAATCTATTAATTTGTGTGTGTTTCACCAGGAGAAATATTTTTTTTCTTTACTTCGGGCACACCTGCTCAAAACAAACTTCTATCAGTTGTGTTTAATTACTAGTGTAGCATTTTCTTGGTCGTGTTTCTACCTACCCGAATATGCAGACGCGCATTGAACAGAACGTTTTAAAGATTTTTTTTTTTTCATTTTTTATGTCAACCTTTTAAGTTCAGGTATGTCACGTGTACAGTTTACGTACAAGGAAACCGTAATATATATATTTTTTTTATTTAATAATAATCCCAGTACCTACTTTGAATCTTTCGAAATGTTAAGAGTAGGGTTTACTTGAATATTTAGAATTATTTAATTAACACTGTACTTGAATTCTCAAAATAAGTACTCGTAATTCTTGGTGGTTTGGTTTGATTAGGGTAAGTTAGGTTATGCAAGTAATGATAAATGTGTTTCTTGTAATAGATTACTCCAGAATTGATCTCGTATAGTTAAACAGGGTGAGGTTAGGTTTCGTGATGTTAAATTAATAAGGTTCAATTGATACATATCTGTGTACGAAAGGAAGAACGGAATGAGTCACAAAAATCAAGTTTCGAGTTAAGTATGCAGAATTGTTCCTTAGATACATATCTGGCAAGGAAAAATGAGATGAGTCAGAAAATAATAATAATAGCACATTATTTTCTGAAAAAGGACATGTGACATGACATATGACATACAACAAAACAAAATTCCTAAATTTTGGCTCTCCTGAACATCTGCATTTATTGACTCATTCCGTTCTTCCTTGCGCACACAGATATATATATATATATTGGTAAGTGATTAAGTAAAGTTTTGTGATTAAATACTGTTTAAATAACATGTGTTTATATGTGAACACAGTACCTGCCACGATTTTTCAATTTGAGCATGTATTTTTTTTTATTTAGGCTAATTGTGATTTGTGATTACTGGTGTCCTCGGAATTCACATATCTTATTGAGGCACTTTTAGCACTCATATATTATCAAATCGGTCGTTCGATGTTGAGAAAGGTGGCCTTGTCAAAAATTGTCCTACATTGAATTATTATTATTTTTTTTTTTATCTGCGGCACTAAATAATTATAGTAATGGGCTCCATGCACATATTTGGGATTATTACCAAAAAAAAAACACTTAGAACTAAGAACACTAAGAATAGATGAAAAAATATGTTCATTTTAGGCATAGTTTTTTTATAATGTCAAAGCTATGTACGACGGTTAAAAAATCAATATTTTGAATTGCCACGAAAAAGGTAATTCAAAATGGCACCCGCCGCCTAATGTCGCATCTCGAACCGGCAAAACGAAATTTGCCATGAGCACTAAAATTGTATCGAATTGTGCATTTTGAAATGCCAAAATTATTGAAATGATATGTTACTGTATTGTAAATGTCTAACAATTGATAAATACAAATATTTTTTTATTGTTTTATTGACATATTTGGCTGTCGACCTGTAAATCCCTAAACAATAACGTCAATATTTACATTGTGAGGTGATTTTGTTTCACGTAAGTACCTGTCCCATATAATTCGATACATTTTTAGGATTTATAGCAGATTTCAGTTTAGAGTTGTGACGTCACAAAATGTAATTTCTTAAATGGCTTTGTTGTAATGCAAAACAAGCACAATATTTAAAAGGTTTTTGGTTTGCGTATCTGTAGGTGAGAATATTTTTAAATAAATAATTGTATATTTAAAAACATATATTAGATGTTTTTGCAGTCGTACAACTTGTCGGTTGTAACTCCATACAAAACACATTACGAAGTTGTTTGCGACGCAATTCCGTTGGTTCCCTTTTAATAGTGAATCCACCTCACACTTTAATTCACCTTGGGTCGATATCGCGTTTCGTGTCCTGTTTCAATAATAAAAACGTAAATATTAATGTTAAAAATTAGTTGAGTAATCGGTCATCTTTCATCCGAAACGAACCAAAGATTCATAATCATTGATGTTTTCGAAAAACCGCTTTCATTGAAATAATGAATACACCGAATAACAACGACAATTCCTTTGTATTTTGAGAATTGCGACCAATGTTTTATAAAAGGCGATTTTACAAAAATATTTACAAGAATTCAAATTACATCACGCTTTCGACTTTTTGCAAAAATTGCGTAATTCGGGCATCGGATTTTATACATTGTCTCAGAGTATTCTATTTATATAAAATGTACTGATTGTGTCGTGAGCCACAACAGCATTCTGTATAATACACCAACATAATGAGAACGAGGTAGGTAGCTACCGCCTACGTACAATCTAAAAGGAGCCCAAATGTCTAAGACAGAGATATGCGAAAGACAACACAAAGAAACCATTATGTTTCATAGTTGAGCGGGTTCTCCTTAGCAACCCCTCCCCCAGCTACTCGCCATTACCAAATCAGATTCTCCAGGAACAGTAGCATTAGGTCCGAAGGAATTTGACGGCTCGCTTGTTGCATAACGGCGCGGCGCGGCATATGTTTTGGAACAATATTACAACGTAGAGATGTCTTAAATGAAACGGGAAACAACCCACGGTCATGTATTTATTACATATAATATGTAGGTATACTTAAGTGTTGTTTAAATCAACCTAATTCACTCCCGCATTGCCAAGAAAAAGTAAAGACATCATTTCCCGCAAAACAGTCAAAAGAGTACTGAGATTACTTTATTACTGAGAACAAATCAATCGTCTGGAACCAGTGAGACTATGGCATCTCCAATTAAGGTATGTTCCGAGACTGAAGGCAGTGAAAAGAGGAAGGAGATGAAGAAAAAGGTCGAAAAATATGGGAAAAAGGAAGCTCGGGAAATACCTGACTATTCAAATTTGTTCACCAAACACGGCTAAAGAAATTTCAAGCAAAATTTTGATTCTGAATGGTGGTCTTTCACCAGAGAGATACTATGAGTATTTACCACCCTGAAACGTGCTGCAACTATACTACTTATATATTAATTAATGATGATTTTTGAAGAACAATAATAATAAAAAAAACCATTTAATTATAGTACAGTATCAGAATGAATAAATCACGACATTCTCCTAGCCGCGTTGAGGCTTTACTTACGTTTGAGGCGCGTTACTCGGCAGTAAATTTAGTATAGGTACTATCACAAAAGTACAACTTAGGTTGAGGTTTTTCAAACTCTTATCACTTTTGATCTTCGAATTGACGGTGGAGTTTGGTAACTATGATGGAGTTTGAAATACCCCTAGCTTGGTATCATTTCGGATAGACCATCGGAACTCAGGATGTGTGTATGAAAGCAAGCTTGCGTATCGAGGGGGTGTGCCAGTCAGCATAAAAAAATGATAGGGTTTGTTCTCCGAACCGTCAAAGTTTTCGGGATGACCGCACTCTGAGAATACTCTACTTTTATTTGGTCCGCTGTAGGCTAGAGAGTGGCTAGGATATTTGGGATCCTCGTGAGATTGGGTACTGCCTCATGTTGGTGAGGGTCCTGAAAAAGTTTCTGAGATTTCTCTGCACGAGGAAGTGCGGCCACTATCCGTGGCTCTACCCGACGAACTTTCTCCTGGGCATGCTCGGACTTCACTCCTGGCAGCTCAGAAGTGAGGGGTATGCTGCCACTTACTTGTTTAGACTGCTGAGAGGCTATATCGATAACCCTGCTATTTTGGAGCGCGTAAGTCTCTATGTTCCCGATGACTAGCTAAAACAGTGTCATCATAAATTATTCGTGTAGGACCAACCTGCCAATGGTTCTGCCGGTGGAAGGGAGTATATTGCTCCCTCAGAGTAATAATATACAAGAGAGAGCGCTGCTGTAGTCAGTTTTTATGAAGTTTGCCGGAATCGGCTAGACCTGGGCGTGGCTAGGACTAGGGCTAGAACTAGGGCATTTATACATCCATTCATAGCAAATATCGACATAATGTTTTTATTTATTCGTAAAACCACCTTTTCACAGTATTGTTATTAACAAAAATATAGCATGTAACCTAATAAACCGTTGAGTTATGTTCATTTATTTCGCGTATCAAAACGTGTGGGCGGAGTCACCGGAGACACGGGACACGAAGAATATTCTAACAATACTTTAAAGCGGTGTAATAATTTGGGAGATTTTGTTGTCTCTTTCTTTCTCATGATGTACGACGTAAAAAACCGGAGAAAGTGATTTATCCTAAATTTGTATGGGTTGAGTAAAAATAATTAGCTCTCTCTCCATATATTGTTACTTCAAGATTGCTCCAGAACAAAATCTCTTCCGATATTGACATGTTCTACGTCAGTGAAGAGAGATTAAAAAGAGAAATTCTATTGATTCTTGAAATAAGTTTTCTTGATTGATGTGATTGATTGATCGATTAACATAAAATAAAAATAAAAACTTGCAATTCTATATGGGTATCTAAATTTGTGATTCTTACGTGAGTTTAATTAATCAAATTTTGTCGTAGAAAAGTAATTAAAAAACATTATAATCAACAGAAATTTCGTTACAAAAAAGTGTTTTATAAATTCGCCCCACACATTTTATAAAAGCAGCTGAAACGGCAGAATAATAGCAGTTTGAGGGAAACACGTGGCGGTGTTGGAGAAGTGTCCGGAGGGGGAAGACAATGGCGGTTGATGGTGTTGGTGAAGTAACAAGTCATTTTATTTGTTCACTTATTTTTTTCTAAAAATATACATAGCTTACACCAGCAGCCATCTACCGAGGCTACCTAATACCATCAAAATTAAGCACGTTACACGGTACTAGTGATTTTTTTAGCCACTTCACTGTGAAGTCGCAGGAGATACTTTCGCTAGATACCTACCTACCACGGTTTAGGTTTTTTTCAAGGAAAGGTAATTTATTGAAAGAAAGTAGTCATAATCATCAATATCAATGAATTGATTAAATATTATTCATATTTTTTTGTAGAAAGCAATCACTGTGTGCTTTGACGTATTTAATGAAAATGAAATAATAACTTAAAATAAAATAAGAGAACAGTAAGAAAAAAAAAAATTAATTACAACCAAGAACATAGAGAAAGAGAGAGATAATATGAAATAAAAAAGGCAAAACGTCACCTGAGATGGTGACAAAAGAATAATGAGAAATTTTATTAGTTTACGGGAAATATACCGAATATTGACTGAATAGTAAGAATATGACTACCATATTCATTTTAGTGGCTTTCTTTTTTTCTAGTGCTTCTAAATTATTTTATCTGTTACCATGATGATTTTTTTTATGGAGAAAGACAAATAATTATAATATGAAATGAAAAAATACGTAATGCCTCTTTCATTTCATAGTTTCTGTCTCTTTCTCTCTGTTCCTTTGTTATAATTTAAATGTTATTCTTTTGTTTTCTTACTATGCTCTTATTTTATTTTTTATTGTGTTCTTCCTCTGTATGTACGAGTATATAAAAGCACACACTTCGTATTTTTTGTTTGGTTTAATTTTGTACCCTGATGATGCTTAGGCTAAGCGAAACCGGACGGTCACAAAAAATAAAATGAAACTTGTGGTCTTATACAAAGTTAATAATTCATTTTCATTAAATATTATTCAGAATAAAATAATATATGTGTGCATATTATTTGAATGGGTGTAATTTAAAATAAAGCATGACAGAGACCAACTGCGAGCGGTGTACTAACTATGCGTTCGTAAGCGATCGACAGTTGTGCATTACTCACCAGCGTGAGGCGATCATAATATAGCTTTGTCTCTTTTTCGCATAGGAAACTCTCATATACGCGTTTCGGTACGCAATATATTACCATAAGCAAAGAACGTGCTATGAGTAAAGTGATTGTAGGCATATGAGTAGTTATATAGGCATTCCGCTCTTATCTCCTTTGTAAACTAATCCCTCGTTCTCGTGTATTAGAGCAGTGTTCTTCAATCGGTGGTCGGTCCGAACCAAACCAAACCATGTAGCCACTACAAGTTTCGATCTAAGTACCTAAATGGAGTTTATTTATCTTCGTATATTTCTCTTATTTGCGGTGGTCTTGAGTGAGGAGAGTAAAGAGATAGGAAAGAGTAAGGTTGGGAAGCACTTGGCTGGTTCAAGTCTAGTCACTAAACATGGCTATTGTAATTTGCAGCAACGTTTCGATCCTGAGACCACATATTATTTAATTTTAATTTAATCATAATAATATGTACATACATAATATGTGAAGTAACATATACCAATTTAATTATATTTAGTTGGGCGCTCCGGGGCTCGAACCAGCGACCTCCTGATTCGTAGCCAAGGATCTCAACCGCTCGGAAACGAAGACGTGATCTAACTCAAGACTAATTTATGCATAAATAACTAATGTAAAGAACCTTCGGCTGCAAGACCATATTTGTTTACAAGCTTGGCTTAATTTGCCGTGAGTAACCGGACGCAATAGATCAATTGGGACAAGACTATATTTGAAAAGGATAAACCTCAAATTGACATTGCTATTAGAATTACGTAATATTTCATTACCTCACTCAATAATAATTGCCCTTAGGTTGGAACCTTCGAATAGTGTAACAGTGTAGTCAGGATTGTTGACTTTATACTGACTCCATAGAAAGAGACAAAGATATATTAAAGAATGTTGGAAAGCCTATTAGTTACCGCTCACGTGGAGTTCGGACATTTTTAATAAATTTATTTGAACGCATTAAACAAAACAATATCAATACACCATTAAAATGATTTATAAAGTCAAAATATCACACAAAAACTAATTACAGAAAGTTTGCCTAAATAATTATGGATACTTTTTGTCGATTTTATGTCTTTATATCATTAAAAATGTGAAAATTCTGAAGCTCGGTCAAAAATATTTAAACCTGTTGAAATACCTCTGAAAATTGATGATTTATAATCTTTGATTGGTCTTATTTGAACATTCACGCATAGCACATATCACATATCACCACCATGTTTGATTTATTTGTACAACCACTGCAAGTATTTTAATTAACAAAAATATGGAAAATAACCTTAAAATCCGTGAACATAAATGATGCGACTCGAAGATGTGAAGTTGGCGCGGATGGAGAACATTCTTACATACTTAGAAGTACTGCGATATTATGTGACGACTATTCATGTCTCTTTCTCTCTCATTAAAGTGATTAATCGTAAATTTGTATAGGCTGGGTAAAAGTTTTAGCTATACCTCCTTATATCGTTACTCCAAGATTGAAAATAACTGTGATGATTGTTGCCAATAATTAATCAACTTCGGGTGTTTCAACCTCCATCACATTTTGAAAGCGGTTAAACGCCGATTCTCGGCCCGTTTCAGCTTTTGACCGAATTGTGATCAGCACACAAGCAAAAGAGCACGACTTATATGCTTACCGATGATTATCAAATGGGATGGAGTTTGAAACATCTCTCTTACATATTGGCTGGTTATGCAATGTTGAGAACCTGTAAAATGATTTCATATATTATTTGTATAGAGTTAAGCATCAATTACTTGATTTTGATATGTTGTGCATTTTAAGTCATCGGTTTGTGATTCTTTGTATGCATACAGTTTTATAAATATAGAAAATCTAACGACGTACGAAACATGAAGTTTCTCTTCTTCTCCTGTACATTATACCCTTTAAATAACATTTTTTACATGATTCATTTCAAGATGACAAGAGCTCTACCCTTCGACCAATCACATTTTTTCCCTAATACCTGATAATATACTATGTCATTGGTTTTCTCGCCTAAACCTCTGTTTCTGCTCAAATTAAATGCATTATATTTGTATAACAACACAAATATAATTATAAATCGACATATTTATATATGCAGTCGAATTTTTCACCGCTGTAGATGTTGTGGTTATAAAAAAGTGTGTTTTTTTTTTAAATTCTTTCCTTCGTTAGTTTCTCTTTTAGTCACCTGCACAGATATTCTTGTGGATCTCAAAATACGAAATTCATACAAGTTAATATGATCTTCCTGACCGTAATTTCGTTATAATTTTGCGTAGGTGCTTTATTT
Source organism: Drusus annulatus (assembly GCA_022651775.1). Taxonomy (NCBI): domain Eukaryota; kingdom Metazoa; phylum Arthropoda; class Insecta; order Trichoptera; family Limnephilidae; genus Drusus; species Drusus annulatus. The sequence continues at coordinate 3,866 of JAGWCC010001740.1, read as the reverse complement.
TTTATGGGTTATGCGGTCATCTTCAATTTTCCCCTCCGTACCCTTTTCGTGCTCTCCAAACTTCTGCTCCGTGAACCGATTCTTGAACAAACAGGTTTATCATATTTTTTTGCTGAAAACATGTTTACCATTCCCCTCGGTTTTGTACCAAGTCCTAAATTTAACCCCTCGATTGGTTATCCAACAAACGAGTTGCGTCACGACAAAATGAATTAATTTAGGATAAAACAATAATTCTTTTTACATTATAACAATGAATGTAATGTAGTTACCTAATTGCTTATGAACACAATTATAAAGAACCAGATAAAAATACTTTTGACAAATATTAACAGATATGGTATTTTGCTTTTCAACGTATTGCTTATGGAATATTTTTGAGTATATAGATGTTATCCGAGAAAAAATCATGGAAGTTAATTGACTTGCTAAGAAAAAATATTATTTGCTTAACTCCACCCATTTCGAACATGTGTAAATATTAGATAGGTAGGGATTTGAAAAGATTTTTTTATTAATTTGATAATTTCAATCAGTTCCAAATTCAAAAGTTCACACCTGTACTCGTACATACGTGCGTACGTACTCACAAAAGATTTTTTTATAAGGATTTGAATACAGTTTTTGTACATTTTTTTTACGTTACTATTACTTGGATTGAATACTTTTTTATTATATTTTTTCAAATCCAGATATTTCCAGTGATTTTCACGGGTAGCAAATTAACCGTTGGTATAAAGTTAATGAGAATCAAAGGAAGCTTGAAAATTTTTCGTGAATAAAAAAAAACTATAATAATCTATATTTATTATTTCATTTTAAAAAAATGTTGCCTAGTTTCATCACATACTTATGACATCTACAGGCAAGGAAAAGAAATACAAAATTCAAACTGAAATTGAAATAATTACTTTACAACACATTATTAACACTTGCAGATTATAAATTAAAGTGGTGTTTTCTGAGTATGTAAGTTTATAAGTAAAAGCCCAGAAGGCGTTAATAATTAAATAACATATTTTTAAATCTAGTATGTGGGTACTTTGTAAATAATGTTTGCATTGTTTACAATGTGGAAGTTATTTTGCAAACTTTTTTCATTGTATTTATAAAATTAAATTTTATTTAAAAAATCGCTGCTATCTTTACCTTTATCCACAGCACTGCCGTAAATCACCAAAAAGTATTGAAGTCGAAGTAGTTGAATAAATCTATACATTCTGACTTATTAACTCCCGAATCATGGAGCATTCCCGGTCGATTGATTTTACGCGTCCTTCACTCGCGGACAGATTCCATTCCGGTTCTGTGGAACAACTGAGCGCCTAATTATTTTGCGAGAGTGGCGTAACATGGAAGACGTTGGGCGGGCCGGGGCACTTGAGCCCCCTTTGACCCCCGAGTGCTGTTTGAGCGATTCGCTGGAAATAAATTTGTTTAACATTTTTCAGCGTTCGTTAGACGCTGCGAGATTCGCGGCTGAATATTGAGAATAAAAGGAGAAATGGGACCGAAACCTTTATTATCCACAGAATATAAAGACACTTCAAGTTTCGCAGAATAATGACTGCCGCACTGACTTGTTTGTAAATTTCTTAATTATTTTGCCGTATTAGTATCGCGAAGAAACTCTAAACTTGTAACTTTAAGCCCAATTAAATTCGGTTCTGATTAACACTGAATCATTCAATGTCTTCCATGGCCCACTAATTTATTTAATCCTTTCTTTGATTTTGTAAATATTAGAAGGTCGGATAGAGCTGGAGGTGATTGGATTGATTGGGATCAATACAAGAAATAATTTATTTTCCACGATTGTACTGAATTAGCCACGCTTCCTGGATTTTCTAACTAAATTATTAATTTTAAAAAATCAAAAACGAATTTAAAAAAACATTATTTATTTATACACCAACGAACCACTGTCCAGTTGTAAGAAAATACATAACACGAAATGTAAAAAAAAGAGCAACAGAGAAAGAATAGAACATACATAATATTTCAATGAAGCAATGGCAAAACTATACATTTGAAAGAATATTCAAGTCAAGCCTGAACAAGGTTTTGGTAGAGTCGTAAAGAATGACAAAAATCATATGGCCTGATACCAAAATTTTCAAGACTATGGCTTGAGTTAACAAATCTCGACATTCTGGACGGTGCAGAATGATACTGTATTATATTATATTAACCCTTCAGTTCCGAAGGGGGGTTCTAATGTAACCCAGAACGATAATTTGGTGACATATCTTAGATAAATATTACTGAAGTATTGTGAATATGCTTCTCTCTATGTTTTAACAAAAACAAATTATTAAGATTATGTCGCGAAAGCGCCTTAATAAACAATATCATAGGGGCAACTAAATAACCCCCCTTCAAATCGTACGTGTGATTTAAAACTTTTAGGTACGGAAAGGTAAAGCCATTCAAATATACAATATTTTCAAAAAAATACATTTTCATATGGGAATAGAAAAATATGGCCAGTAAAAGATGTTCACCTAAAAAAATAAAACAACTTTATTTTAGATTACCAGTAGTTACTACCCTCGTCTAATTTTTAACACTCTTCTTTCGAAGGCTTTTTGGTAAATACGGAACAAACAATATAAGGTCGTGTGCTAGTTTTTGACCAACTTGCAGATTTTAAGTAGCTCCTTAGCTCATGGTAAAAGACTTAAAATTCTTACGATTTTCTAGAACTTTCAGACGGGTAGGTAGTAAAAGCTCTTTAGCGTAGAGCTCAGGCGCTATTAAACTAGCACACAACTTTTTTTATCATTTTATCAGACTTAATATATTGATAATAATATAGAACAACAATCGTTGACACTGCATATATGTAACTTTTACTGTATTTAGTTATAGGTACAGTTGCACAATTTATAATCAGATTTTTTTTAATATTTCATCTAAATGCTCCAGTTTTGTTCAGACGTTATCTGAATCCGATCGAGACGCCAACGCGGAGATATTTAACAACCGTGTCTCTGGTGCGAATTCTCTTGGCACCACCTTAACACTTTGATACAATTGAACCCATATTACAAGTAAAAATATATACAAAAAGGTGTACCTGAAAACGTACCATTAAACAATATTTCCAGTTGAGTTAGATGGTGAATATTAAAGTGATAAGTAACGTTTTTAATGACACAACCTAATCTGATGTCAGATACGTGTTATTAAAATGAAATAGCGAAATTCCCATTCTAAGTGGTACCTATTTAAAAATAACGTTACATTTAAGTTACCTACAATAAATGTAACACGCATAGTAATACATGCTTATAGAATCAATGGGTTTGTACATTGACGGCATTAACACCATATAACTAGCAAATAAGCGTAGCTTGTTCCAACCAAAAGTTACCCCTTTAATACACAGCACAATCAGATGTCAGCGAAGCTTAACTAAAATAACATTACATTTAGGCACATAAGATTAAACACGCATAGTAATACATATTTTTAGAATCAATGGGTTTTGTGCATTGAGGCTTCAAAACCACACAATTAACAAATATGCTTTGCTTGTTCTAACCACAAATAACATGTTTAATGACACAACCCAATCAGATGTCAGATAACCTTAACTGCAATGAAATAATGTAATAGTTTAATAAATGTGATTCCCGCTTTCTTGAGGTGTTGTGTACTTAGCAGTTGTTGTGTACTTAAAATAAACTTGGAAAGATAAAGTCACAACTTGAACAGTGTGTTGTGAACAGACTATAACCATAGGTAATTATAGTAGCAGCGGCGGGGGTATGGCGGAGGGGCAGATCACCTCGCGGGACTCGTGCCTGGCGCACTACGCTTCGTTTGTACCGCCGATTCCGGGTAAGTGCATCCTTATATTA
>JAGWCC010001739.1:0-26861 GCA_022651775.1 Drusus annulatus | reverse complement strand
GTTGTAGAGGGTTTTGATAAGGAACCCATCATATCCAATATCTACAATTACCCCTATTACCTAGATCACATGGCTGATTTAGGATATGTGAAACGAGATGATTGGCTGCAGTTTAAATTTAACGCCTCTCAGCCGGTGCCAGATAAAGTGGAGCGTTTAAATAAATTGGTGATAGAAAGGTATAATTTACGAATTGGTCGTTTTAAAACAGCCAAAGAAGTATTACCTTATGGACATCAATTTTTTCAAACACTTAATAAAGCTTTTGCCAATTTATATGGTTTTGTGGAATTGACCGATAAAGAAATTGATCAATATGTTAAAAGCTATCTTACCTACATCCGTCCAGAACTAATTTGTTTGGTATTTGATCCAGAGGACAACATAGTCGCTTTTGGTGTCAGTATGCCTACACTTTCTGCAGCTTATAAAAAAGCGAAAGGAAAACTGTTTCCTTTTGGATTTCTTCATCTAATGAGGGCTTTGAAAAAAAATGATGCCATAGATTTGTATCTTAACGGAGTTCATCCTGATTGGCAAAAACGTGGTATAGCATCGGTTTATTATGCCGAAATGAATAAAACTACCATCAAATTGGGTATCAAAGTAGCCATATCTAACCAACAATTAGAGAGTAATAAAGACGCTATAGCTATGTGGAAAAGTTATGAAAGCGAACCTTATATCCGACGACGTTGCTACACAAAAGAACTGATCAATAATTGATCATCCTTTATAATTCTCATTTTAATGGACTTCCATTAAAATGAGAATTCGCTACTTAAAAAGCTGTATTAATAGTGTTGGCTGCTTACAACACTAGCCTACAAACCCAAACCATTAATCACTATACATAATTTTAATATGGAAAAAATAAATTCAGATTCAGATTCAATACATCTTGATGAAAGCTATAAAGTTCCTAATTTAGAAAAGGGTATTGGGGTATTGGAATATCTTTCATTACATACAGCAGGCAAAAGTTTACAGAACATAAAAACCAATTAAAACTTTCTCAAACAACTACTTATAGGATATTGAGGACGTTATCTCGATTGGAATATCTGTTATATGACGAGCATACCAAATGCTATAAAGTTTCAAGTAAATTATTGACAATAGGGTTTCGGTCGTTAAGCGAACACAATATGTTAGAACTTGTTTTACCACGTTTAAGTGAGTTGCGCGATAGTTTAAAAGAAACCGTCTGTTTTGGTGTATTGGGTACCGATAAAGGTGTTTTTATTGAGCAAGCTAAAGGCTTACATACATTTAGTTTTGTGTTATCGCCAGGTAAATTATTCGATCTTCATTGTTCGGCACCTGGCAAAGCAATTATGGCATATTTACCTAATAATATCCGCAATCAATACTTAGCTCAAATGGTTTATATCCAATATAATCAACATACAATTGCTTGTGAAGCCGATTATTTAATTGAATTGAAAAAAGTACTTAAAAACGGTTATGCTGTGGATAATGGCGAAGAGTTAGAGGGGGTGATTTGTGTGGGTGCACCGTTATTTAATTATAATGGATATCCTGTTGGTGCAATTTGGATTTCAGGTCCCAAACGACGCCTTACTCCCCGAAGTAGTGCAGTCTACAGCTCTAGAAATAATGAATATGTGTCGATTGATTTCAGGAAGAATGGGATATATCAGACGGTTTCCTACAAAATAACTCGCTTCGCTCGCTTAGTGAAATTGGCAATTACAAAAGGGGTGCTGTACTGTTACGTAAAAATATCCTAAGCGAGCGAGGCGCGTCATTCCAAGTATAGCGAGGAATCTTTCAGAAAAGGGAGAATGTCGTACGCCCACCTTAAAGAGCACCAAATAAATACTAAAACAAATCAATATGAAAAAAATTACAACGTTAGCCTTCTTACTCATTGTATTGACGTTTCTCAATTTTAGTAAGGTGTCGGAAAAAGGGTCTCCCCTTTTCACCACAGCTATTTGCGCAACAGATTATGGTGTATTGATGGCTCAAAAAGGAGTAAAGCGGATTGATCTTTATTCAATCGAAGGACGTCTTATTCGCTCGTTTCCTTTAACCAACACCCCCACAGGTGTTATTGCTGAAGGACGAACTGCATATATAACGACCTTCGATACCGAGGGGAGTTTACTAATACTTGATCTCGAAACTGGTGAAGTTCAAGCCCCTATAATTACAGAATCGGGGGCATGTAGCCCAACACTAAGTGCCGATAAAAGCAAGCTATATATCTGTAACCAATTTGCCAATACAGTATCAGAAATTGATATTAATCAAAAAAAAGTGAGCCGAACGGCTCGTGTACTTCGCGAACCCAAAGGAAGTGTGATGAGTGCTGATGGCAAATATTTGTTTGTTACCAATTTTCTGCCAGCCCAAAAAGCCAATGTTGATATTGTGACTTCGTGCGTGTCGGTGATTGAAATGCAAGGATTTACAAAAACCAAAGACATTCCATTGGCCAATGGCAGCAATGCTTTGCGTGCAATTTGTATAACTCCTGATGCAAAGTATATATATGTATCGCACAATTTAGGTCGATTTCAAGTTCCCACTTCACAATTGCAACAAGGTTGGATGAATACTAGTGCATTCAGTATTATTGATGTTGCACAACAAAATTGCTTGGGGTCGATTATTGTTGACGAACCAGATAAGGGGGCTGCAGGTGTTTGGGGATTGGCTTGTAATAACGATTTTCTTTGCTGATATCGCATTCGGGTACACACGAAATTAGTGTGGTTGACCATCAAGCAATGCTGGCTAAATTTGAAAAGATATGCAAAAAAAGAAGAGCTGAATTATGATCTGAATTTTTTATATGGTATACGTAAGCGGATCCCTATTGAGGGAATGGACCGCGAGGTATTATTTTATACAAAGGATCAGTTAATTGTTCCGACTTATTTTTCAGATATTCTCAATGTATTTGACTTATCGACACAAGAAAATCAATCAATTGCATTGAATGAGGGACGTAAAGAAACGATTGAAAATGAAGGTGAAAAGTATTTTAATGATGCTAGTTATTGTTTTCAAAATTGGCAATCGTGCAATGGTTGTCACCCAGGCGATGCACGCACAGATGGGATGAATTGGGATTTGTTAAACGATGGTGTAGGAAATCCTAAAAATTGTAAAAGCATGTTGTATGCACACATAACGGCTCCAAGCATGATTACAGGAGTTCGCGAATCTGCTGAATTAGCTGTTCGGAAAGGCTTCACTCATATCCAATTTTCGGCTATTACCGAAGAGCAGGCAATGGCTGTTGATGCTTACTTGAAAGGTTTACGCCCTGTTCCTAGTCCGTATTTAAAAAATGGAGAACTGAGTGCGATCGCCAAAGATGGTCGCAAAGTATTTGATCAACACGATTGCGGATCATGCCATAGTGGTCCGTATTTCACCGATCGGCAAATGCATAGGATAGGTGAAAATGTCGAATTCGAAAAAGGTTGGGATACCCCCACCTTGGTGGAAGTTTGGCGTACAGCCCCCTATTTATTTGATGCACGTGCAGCCAACTTAAATGATGTGTTTGAAATAGAGAAACATGGAATATCTAAAAAAATAAGCAAACAAGATATTGCTGCGCTTGTAGAGTATGTTAATTCATTGTAAGTGCTTTGCGTGGCAGTTTTTAAATCACACAGCCGTGCGCCTCTACAAGCGGTAGCAGTTTTTAACACCTGCCGAACTGTAGAGACGCATTGCTGTGCGTCTTAAAAAACATCTCGCGTAGCGAAACTAAATATTTATTTTTTCATACAGCAATTGTATCTTCGTATGTTACCATCACTACGAATGGTTGCTAGTCACTAAATAACATAACCACTTTTTCCTTTACACTTGGGATATAAATCAATACTGTCAAATGTTTGAAAAGAAGGTTACTCTATCGTTTCCGCCACTTCTGCTACAACCTCTAAATCAAAGTCAAGTAAATCGCTTTTTTGAAGAATATTATACCAATCTACCATTTTCTTAATATGAGAAGGGAATACTTTCTCAACATCGAATTCTGGAATTACTTCCTCAAAATAAGCCAACAATTCTTTAGGTGCCACTTTTGACGAGATTGATTGTTCTCCATTATGTTTCTCTTTAATTCGTTTGAAAACATCTTTCAGTAACATATCGTCAGTTTGCGTGAAAATGGTTATATCCCCTAACGAACTTACTTTAGCAGTTGATGGAAGACACACACGGCGTTTGTCGATTAACGATTCAACAACAATCCCTTGTCTGACTTGTGATACAAATTTGTACAAACCGGATTGACCTGATACTGATAAAATTTTCTGTAAATCTACTTGCATATTTCTTTCTTGTTATTAATTTGCTTGGCGCAAAAGTAATATTATTTATTAATTTAATAGCTCTTTAACAATGTTTGAAATCAACTTTCCATCGGCCAAACCAGCTAATTGCTTTGTAGCGACACCCATTACTTTCCCCATATCTTTGGCTGAGGTGGCACCTGTCGAGGCAATAATTGTGATAACTGCAGCTCTAATTTCAGCTTCGTCCATTTGTTTTGGAAGGAATTCTTCGATAATTAGGGCTTCTGCTATTTCTTTTTCGGCTAACTCCGGACGGTTATTCTGCGTATATACTTCGGTCGGTTTCCACGTTTGTTTCTGCTATTTCATTTCACCATTTATGAATTATGAATTATGAATTCGCATTCGGAATTAGCGGAATTATGAATTATGAATTATGAATTATGAATTTTTCGCATTCGGATGTAATTATGTCATAATTTTATGAATTATGAATTATGAATTATGAATTGCATTCGTCGAAACTAATTATGAATTACCTCTTAGTTCGCTAAATTATCAATGCGAAGCAATTCATAATTCATAATTCAGGAAAGAAATGCCTTTAGTTCTTCATAAGTTTTGATATTTGTACTAATTTTATTTTTACCCATCACCGATTGTATTTGAGCGGGAATCGGAAGTGTGGTGCCTATAGTTTGCTCAACAATGTCTTTAAATTTCACAGGATGAGCTGTTTCCAAAAACACGCCTATCTCATTTTTTGATAAATTTTGTCCTTTTAAACCCAAATAAGCTACAGCGCCATGTGGATCGGCTATGTATTGACTGGTCTGATAAATATTCACCATCGCCTCTTTAGTTTGGAGTATCGGTGAAACTTTGTGCACTAAAATCAACTTTAAACGCAGTTAATGCGGGTTGTGGAATGTCGTTTAAGTGGTAGAGTTCTTGAATTCTGATAAAATTACTTGGATTGCCCACATCCATTGCGTTGGATATGGTGGCTACCGAATTTTGTGCCACATATCGACCATTTGTCATAAATCGAGGTACTGTGTCGTTACTATTACACGCTGCTACAAAATGTTTGATGGGTAAACCCAAACGTTTAGCCAAAACACCAGCGCAGATATTCCCAAAATTACCACTCGGACACGAAATCGTAATCGGTTGATTGCATTTCTTGAGCGATTTGTAGACAATGAAAAAATAAAACATTTGAGGCAACCATCGGGCAATGTTAATGGAATTAGCTGATGTGAGGTTTTTACGACGTAAATCGGGGTCAAGAAAAGCCTGTTTTACCATATCTTGACAATCGTCAAACACTCCGTCCACAGCCAATGCGCGTATATTTTGACCCAATGTGGTGAGTTGTAATTCCTGAATATCACTCACCTTTCCTTTGGGATACAAAATTACCACATCCACCCCAGGCGTGCCTAAAAAACCATTGTACACTGCACCGCCAGTGTCGCCCGATGTGGCTACAAGTACTGTAGCGTTTTTCTGTTGATCCGTATTTTTTTGTGCAAAATAGGCTAAACATTGCGCCATAAATTTTGCTCCCCCACATCTTTAAAAGCCATAGTGGGACCGTGAAACAGCTCCAACGAATAGACGCCTGACTCTACTTCAACAAGCGGAAAATCAAACTGAAGTGTAGCATCAATGATGTTACGCAAATTGCTTTTCATTATTTCTGACCCCACAAAGGGGCGATTATTTGATAAGCAATTTCTTGATTGCTAAGTGTGTCGATGGTATCAAAAAAAGTTTGAGGGAGCGGTGTAATGGTTTCAGGAAAATAAAGACCTTTATCGGGAGCCAAGCCTTGCAGCAAAGCTTCATGAAAATTACCCTGATGTTGCTTGTTGTTTAAACTGTAATAATTCATGTGTATTTAATTAAGATGATATTGGGCCAACACAAGTATTAATGGACAAGAATCACGACTTTCAGTGCCAAAAGACAGGAAAACGTGAGTTCCACAATAATTTAAACACAGAGTAAAAGAGTTAAAAAGAGTTTTGCTCTGCCACTTAAAACTCCTTTTACTCTTTTTACGCTGTGTTTAAAATTGCATCACAGGGCGTAACGAGTACAAAAAAAATCTTGTTCACTAGAAACGTCATGCTAACCCAGTTTTTACCCAATCTTTGTTGAACAAGAGGTTGCCCCCAATGGCTCTACAATAATGTCACCCCGCTGGGGTTCTGATTATGCTCGGCAATATAACCTGTCAAATCATTTATAGAACCTTAAACCGCAATTACTTGCTAACACGATAGCTATGCCGGCCTAATCCAAAACCCCAGCTAGGTGACATTATTAATCGATTTTTACTAAATAGCCGAGTTGCAACCGAGATTGGTCCAACAAAAGCGGGGTGACATTATTGTAAACGTAATTAGATCTGATTGTCAATTTGTTACGAAATTGCAGCGGGTCCAATGTATTTATTTTATTCTAAATTTCGAGTTAAAAATGAATTGATTTGCAAAATGAAGACATGATTGGCATCGTAAGACACGATGACCATCAAGTTCGTTGATAACAGCGGGTTCGCATGTGTTTGTATGATCAATTAACTTTGATTATCAATCCATTACCTCTTAACTTAATGGCATTGGGCTTGCAACGGCTGAGGTATGGCGGTCCTTCATGCCTCGATGTTATAACTGGCGAGAGTGGCGATTGCTTTTTTATTACTTGTCAACGCCATTAAATTAAGGCGATGTCAGCTGATTTGTTTGAACGCATACGGGTTTGTCTTTATTTCTCCGTCGCCTCGGCAAATATTCACAGTGAGTTTCTCAAGATTCTCACTGTAAATCTCAAGATTCTCACTGTAAATATTGAGCCATGTGAACATCACTTCAACGTTGGATCGGTTTCATGGAGGCATCTACTAAGGCTCACTTGTTTAAGACTGATCAGAGAAGCTTTTTCCTGAGTAGTCAATCATGATTGAATGGAATATGACACAATTACGAGTTGCGATAACTGGTGCTGCGGGTAACTTAGGTGGTTTGCTAGCACAAGAGATGAAGGAAGGTCCGCATCAACTTAATTTATTAATACACAAAAAAGATGTTGCTGATAATTTGAAGCAAAACAACAATGTTTCGGTGTTTAAAATTGATTTAGCGGTACCTGAAACGCTCACAGAGGCCTTAAACAATACTGATGTAATTGTTCATTTTGCGGGGGTACTGTTTAAAGCTAATCCTGAAAAATTTCTACCACAAACCAATATCCAGTACTTCAAAAACTTACTTGATGTAGCGGTTGAGCAAAAGGTAAAGCGGGTAATATTGATCAGTTTTCCACATGTGGAAGGAGCGTGTACACCTGATTGTCCTGCAAAGGGAGTACTCACTGGTCAGCCAGAGTCGTGGCATGCACGAACACGTTTAGAAGAAGAAAAAAAGTTATTTGCTTATGCTCAAAAATACCCATTTGAAGCCATATCATTGCGTGTGGGCATGGTATACGGGAACGGAATATTGATGATTGATGTGGGACAATGGTTTGCAAAACATTACTTATTGGGAATATGGAAAAAACCAACCTACATTCACCTTATTTCAAAAATCGACTTTTTGCGTGCAACTAAAGCCGCTATCGACAAACCTGGTATACATAGAATTTATCATATAGGGGATGAGGGGGTACAAACTTTACAAGAGTTTTTAGACGATATTACCCAATATAAAGGAAACCACCGACCTTGGCGTATGCCACTATGGATGATATTAACAGCAGCTAGAGGATTCGAGTTCTTTTCGCGTTTGTTCGGTATCCCAAGTCCATTAACAATTGATTTTGTAAAGATCGGAATGGTATCGTATTATGGTGATACAACCAGAAGGCGGCAAGAACTACTACCCGAATTAGTATACAAAACCTACAAAGAAGGTAAGGAAACATTTAATTAAACAAAACAAAGGCTTTTTTTAGAAGTAACCTTCTGTTTTTTTATAACTAATAACTGAAGTTCATTCTGAAGCCTCAAGCTGATGCAGTCCCCACCCTGCAAGCCTTGCACTACGGTGCCCGATGAGTACCTTTATGTTTTTGGTTTTCAAATAAAGTGAGTATATTTGCTGGCAAATTACTGTACTTACTTATAAATAACAAATAGATAGCTATTATGATAAACTTTCGGAATACAGAACTAGCGTTTCAACACCAAACAACTGGTGCCCTTAAAATCTCTGCATTTTTATTTAATTTACTCCAACATCGGTGGTTATTACGCGTTTTGGGCGGACTAAGTTATTTGGCTTTAAAAATTCATTTCCCCATTGCTTGGGCGGTGAAACCCACTCTTTATAAACATTTTGTGGGAGGTGAATCCTTAGAAAAATGTTTACCTATGACCGAGAAAAAGAAGCAATTGGGCGTATCATAACTACTTGATTATGCCGCAGAAGGTGCCGTGACACAAAAACAAATACTTGAAACCTCGGAAAAATTAATGCGGTCTGTTCGTTTTTCAGGAATCAATCAAAGTGTTTCGTTCAGTGTATTTAAACCCACAGCCCATATTTTTTCTGACATTCTTCGGAAAGTGTCTGATAAAACACCCTTAACCGATCAAAAAAACACACACTACCAACAATTCCTTACCATTGTGCACAATTTGTGTAAAGTGGCAGTAGAGGCCGATAAACCCATTTTAATAGACGCCGAAGATTGCTGGTTTCAACCAGCTATCGACCAATTGGTTGAAGATTGCATGGCGATGTATAATCAACAAAAAGCCATTGTTTTTACAACACTGCAAATGTATCGTACCGATCGATTGGCTTATCTTGAAAAGCTATTTACCGATGCTTCCGCAAAAAACTATTATTTGGGGGTAAAGTTGGCAGTTGGAGCCTATCTTGAAAAGGAACGTCAACGGGCAAAAGATGGTCATTATCCATCGCCCATCTATCCCTTTAAACAATCTACTGATGATGCTTTTGACCAAGCTGTAAGTCGGTGCTTAGACCATATCGACCAAGTTTCGCTATTTTGTGGTACACACAATCAATTGAGTCTAGAAAAACTGGTACAGCGTTTACAAAAAACTGAAAATCAAAACTACCTCCACAAAGTTTGTGTGTCGCAATTATATGGAATGAGTGATAATTTGAGCTTTAATATCGCAGCACAAGGATATCAGGTATCCAAACACGTTCCTTATGGAACCATCCGAAAAGTATTACCATATTTACTCCGCCGTGCCGAAAAAAACTCTGCCATGGCAGGACAATCTAATCGCGATTTGGAATTAATTCGTACAGAAATACGTCGAAGGAGAAAAAAATAAACTATCTTTGGCATTTCAAAGCTATTATATTCATAGACAGATAGCTCAAAACAAATGTTTAACTTTGCACCGTGTAAATAATGTGACTGATATGAATTTTAGAAAGATATTGATTAATTTAGTTCGGCTATAAAATTTCTCGGGATATGTTAAGGTGATGCCCTTTCCAAATATAAGTGATAACTATTTGGAGCATGGAAAATATTTTTGATTGCCATGGATAACTGCTTTCGAAACCGCATACCTTTCGGAATTTTGCTGGCAGTAGCCGAACCTTTAATAGGTTTATGTTTCTTATTGGGAGTGCACTTACGCTTAAGCTTGCTTATCTTGCTTTTGGCATTATGTTGTTCTTTCACCAGTCTCTCACTTTGGTTTTTAGCGGTTATAACTATTGTTAAAGATTGTGGTTGTTTTGGCGTGCCGTCAACAACCACTATTGAACGTTTTTATAAGCAACGATCCTGTTACCCAATGGTGTTATTTCTTTTCTTTCAAAAGGAAATAAATACATGAAACTTTGTGAGTCCCAAAAATAGAACTCGCCATCTTCCGTACCGCCTTTTTCTTTAGCAGGTTATACTTATCGTTATTTGCCGCTGATTGATTTTATGCCTTATAAAGTAGGTGTCAATATTTTAAATGATATGCAAATGCTCGAGGATGCTACTGGCGATGTATTTGAAAATACTTTTACATATGAAAAAAATGGAGAATCAGTTACTTTTACGCTTATGATCTGCCGATTCTATTTAAATTTTGTGGAAACGCCCTACAATGTTTTTTGAATAAAAAGGGTTTATGTACCCCCCACTAAAAAATTTTTTCGATAGCCGATACCACAGGTTATATACAAGATCAAGTACTTTCAAAACCAGGCTACTTGCTCATGATGACGATTCCCAAACTTCACGAAACTAAATTAAATCATATTGATCAATTCATCGATATTCAAAAGTGGCCCCTTAACCATGGCGGATTTTATGTATTGAGTGGTGCTTCCATCACCTCAACAACTCAAATACTTAAAGAGGCTGGTGCTAATTTTGATGTTTATCAAACCGACGAGACCGTCTTGAAATCGATGGTGAGATCCAATCCTGGTTTATTGCTATTGAAAGATGGCGTCATACTATCTAAGTGGAACAACAATGATTTGCCAAGTATCGAGAAGCTTGATATGCTCACCAAAATGGAAACAGCTTCCGACATCATTGCCAGTCATAACAGTGCTGAAAAATGGATTACACGCATTTTTATGCTCTTGACAGGTCTATTATTTATACTCTGCTCTGTTATCCGTTTTGCTGATGATGGAGATGAGGAAGAAACTAATTAGAACTAAGGAATTGCTTCGCTATCGGTTTGTACTATTTTCCAAATGCGAAACAAGTTTCTACGCCGAACTATTTCACAATTCACAATTCATAATTCATAATTCATACGTTTTTATTTTTTTATTACGCTACTGTTCAGTACAAGCTTTGCTCAAGGGCAATTTGTAAACAATGGAGCCAATGAAGTTCGAGTGGTTTATCGGAGTTTTGAAGACCAAAACGACTCCACCTTTATTCATGTTTTTCATTCAGCCACAAACATGAAACTGAAAGGACAAAGTGCCGATGGTTTAGTGGCCGATTATGCTTGGTACCAGTTTGATAGCAACACCAAACAACTCCATTTTATTAAAGAAGATTTGGCGGCAATGAACTCCCCCATCAATATTGTTGATGAAGGTGGGTATATGTTAACAATCCATCAAAACAATCAAATAGATTCGTTTTATACTTGGAATATTATCGATTGCTTTAGTATTCAAGGTATCAAATTTACCAACACCTGTTTGGCTTTAAGTTTAGAGTATACATCTAATAACCAACGTTTAAACTATGTATATATCGACTTTTCTAAACCCGATTTACCACAGGAACGCTTTATTCCAAATAAATTTAAGGTAGAATGGTCGTCCAATGTTGATATTCGAGATGGATTACAATTCAGTAACGCTTGGCTTAAAGGTTATCTAAACAAACGTACCACAATTAGCGACCCCGCTCCCCTACTCGATGCCATTTACAGTGTCAAAGTTTTTAGCGAATTTGGAGCCGAAGTGAACCATACTTCTGTCCTCATTCCATTTATGACTTCGCATGCCATTTTCGAAGTATTACATGCTAATCACGATGGACAATTTGAAACAACAAAAGACTATAAAGGAGAGGCTTTGTACCGACTGAAATTAAAGAATACCAGTAGAAATGCTGATACTTATCTGTGGGAAGGTTTTGGTAATCAAGACGTAAATTTCGAGAAAGAAAAAATCATTTGGACAGCCACTACTCGAGATGTTAACGACGAAATAGTTTATAAACCAGGTAAATACCCCATACAATTAACGGTAAGCAATACTAAAACCGAGGATGCAAAAGTTCGACTTATTCTGTTGATCAAAATAATGTTCGAAGTGATATTACGGTAGCTTTTTCAAAATTTGATCCCAATAGCTTGCCCAATGTATTTACAATAAATGGTGATGATAAAAATGATATTTTTCGCTTTGTAGAAGGCCAAATCCCTGTATCTTTGAATCAAATAGATGTAAAAATCTTTGGACGTGGCGGGAAATTGGTCTATAAATATGCAGGTGATGTACATCAATGGGATGGTTGGAACGGAAAGATCAACGGATCGGGCGGTGATTGTGCCGAAGGTGTATACTATTATGTTGTTTCGGCTAATGGTTGGGACGACAAAAGTTATGACGGCAAACCTTTTACTGGTACGATTCATCTTTTTAGAGGCAATTAATTCATCTTTGAACAACAACGATTTAATTGGGCGGACCACCTATATATCGCCCAATAAAATTGGGTCAAACCATTTTTTTGACTTTGCTTCATATTGATATAACATAATTCATTCATGACCACACTTCCCGATAAAATTAGCGAATTTATTCATTCGCATCATGTATTAACCCCGGCGACTTGTGTCGATCAACAGGCACACTGTTCTAATATGTTTTATGTTTTGCTGGAAGATGAAGCTTGCCTTATTTTCACGTCAAGCCTTACGAGTAAGCACATTCAAGATGTCCAAATAAATCCGCAAGTTGCAGGGGCGATTGTACTTGAAACCGAACAAATAGCTAAAATACAAGGGTTGCAGTTCAATGGCGTAATGCGTCTTTTGGAAGGAAAGCTCTCAAAACACGGGCGCAAATAAATTATCTTAAACGCTTTCCGTATGCTGTGTTGAGCGGTACCCCCATGTGGTGCATTGAGCTTACTTCAACCAAATTTACCGATAATCGTTTAGGCTTTGGTAAGAAACTCATCTGGAATAGAGCGGAAGGACTTGAAAATCAAGATTGATTGAAACCTGCTTAAGCCCATTATTGACAATTCGTATTTATTTTTTGAACTGACTTTGCGCCCTTTGCGTGAAACATTATCGCCTTCGTGGCACTAGGCGAAGCGAGTGCCTTGAGGTGCCGAACAGTTACTATTTTTGGTATGAAACGTAGTTCAGCGTGTGTCGTCAAATCTTGTATCGTACTTATAATGAATTAATTTATTGATTAATGGATCAAAACAAAACTCTTTTTCCGTCTATTGGACAGGCTTTTACTTTAGTAGGCGTTTTTCTCTTTTTTAGTCTACTGCTCCAAATATTGACCTTACTCAGTATCCCTATTTCTCAATTTTGGTTAATTTTAATTATCTATACCATCTCGTTTTTACTTACCTTAACTTTTACTTATCTTTATAGTAAAGGAGTGGGAGACGCAATTCGTTTACATTCCAAATCTTTCAATTGGAGATTAATTCCATTACTTCTAGTGGTTACTCCAGCTTTAGCCATCATATCCGAGGCACTTATTAGTCTATTGCCCACCTCTGTTCGTTTTGAAGCGTTAATGGAAAATTCGGTCAGTGTTGGTTGGGCAAGTATGTTGACTGTGGTGGTACTTGCCCCAATATTAGAGGAAATATTCTGCAGAGGAATTATTTTACGTGGTTTGTTAACTCGTATGTTACCTTAGGAGGCAATTTTGGTATCATCTTTTTATTTTGCTTTTCTGCATTTGAACCCTTGGCAAGGCATAGCAGCTTTAATTATTGGTAGTTTATCGGGTTATGTATATTGGCGTACACAGTCGTTTTGGCCATCAATACTCATCCATGTTATTAATAACGGATTCGCTTATCTTACTTTGTGGTATTTTGATGGCGATATTCATGTTACTACCGATCAAATTTTCGGATCGTATTATGTCCTTGTTCTGTTACTATCCATCGTGATTTCCGGAGTGGGTCTTAAATTAATTGAAAATAGTGAATTTTAAATTAATAATGCGAATTAGTAGTTGAAGTGCTATTTTTTGATATCCCATTTTTATAAACATGTGAGTAACTCACTTCTAACTCATTCACATACTATATAGTATAGAAACTTCAGGAAAATAGAACCTATGCTTTAATTGCGCCAAAAAATTGTGAGAGAAAAACTCGTTTATAAAGTTCAATCCGAGCTAATTAAATATATTTAATTAGCTCGGATTTTGTTTTTTTTACATTTGTATTGATAAATGATTTATATTTGGACTTGAACTGGCTGTTTAATTCGTATTCGGAACAATGATTTCCGAATATGGAAAGACAAAATCAAAACGAAATCATTTTATTTATCAATATAAATCTTTTTTCTATTATGAGAACATTCAACCATGTTGGTATCCCCACTACCGAAGACAAAGTGGGTGCAGTGTATAACGAGGGAATGAAAGTTTGGTTAACCGATTTTACAGCTAGTGAAAACCGTATTGAGTTTTTGAAGTTTGAAGAAGGATCGTGCATGCCCGATCTGATCCAAACTACAACCCACATTGCCTATCAAGTACCCTGCTTGGCTAAAGCCACTGAAGGTGCAAAAGTGATTTATCCAATTACTTATTGCAACGAAAACCTCTCTATTGCTTTTATTGAAGAAGAAGGCATAGCCATTGAGTTAATGGAAATAAAATAACAAAAAAACAGAACATAAAAACAGTAAAACGATGGAGAAAACAAAATTTATCAACAAACCAGAAGACATTACAGCCGAATTACTAGAAGGTTACGTATTAGCTTATAAAGATCAAGTGGCTTTGGCTGCCGAAAACATTGTGGTACGAGCTGTGGCTAAAAGTACCGATAAAGTGGCTATCATTACCCTTGGCGGATCGGGACACGAACCTGCATTGAGCGGTTTTGTGGGCGAAGGCATGCTCGATTGTTCGGTGGTGGGCGATGTATTTACTGCGCCAGGTGCACAACGCTTGTTTCAAGCACTTCAGCTATTTAAACGCGATGCGGGCATTTTATTGGTGGTATTGAACCATTCGGGAGATGTGATGAGTGCCAATATGGCTTGTCAGCTTGCCGAGCGTCAAGGAATTAAAGTAAAACAGATTATTACTCACGATGATATGAGTGCAGGTATTGAAGCTTTCGGCGAAGACCGCCGAGGTTTAGCAGGCTGTATCCCCTTGGACAAAATAGTAGGCGCGAGCGCCGAAGAAGGCAAAAGTCTTGACCAATTGATCGAAATCGGCGAACGCTTCAACAAACAAGTAGCCACTTTGGCGGTAGCTATGGGCTATTGCTCGCATCCACAAAACGGAGCTGTTGCGTGCGATCTACCTAAAGGCGTGATGGAAAATGGTATGGGACAACATGGAGAAGGCGGGAGGCGGACAAAGTTTTTATTTAATTCAAAATTCAAAAATTATTATTATTGATGGCTGTTGAGTTTCTTTTTGACACTCCAGATAAACTAGATCTGTCCATAAATAGGCTTTATCGTAGTGCGGGGTATTTTCTGATATTCGATTTGCTAATATATATCAATAGTTATTTGCTGGTGCCACGTTATTTAACAACGAATAAATTTTCTCGATACGCAATAGCCGTTTTCGTACTGGTACTTGTGATGATGGTAATATTTGTAGTCATTACCCTACAGTTATACATTTACGATCTAACAGCAGTAGATAGCAGTGGAGATGGTACAGTATTTTGGAATTCGTATATTGATCTTTTAACAGGAAAAGATCCTTCGGCTGGCGAAAAAAGTTGCTAAGCATTCATGAATGAGGCCAGTGATCAATTTGTTGTCATTTTCTTGGCTTTATTTTCATCGGTTTTTATCGATCGGGTTGATCTGTATTGGCTCCTCAACACTCACCTTATTCAAAAAATGGATGATAGATCAACAAAAAGCGAGCGATTTAATTTCGGCAAACTTAGATTTAGAGCTACAGTTTCTGAAAAGCCAAATCAATCCCCATTTTCTTTTCAACATGCTGAATAACGCCAATATTATGGTTGCCGAAGATCCCAATACGGCAACAGAGATCCTCTTGAAACTAAACGATTTTTTGCATTATCAAATCAATGATAGCACAAAAGATAAGGTGCCATTGAAAGCAGATATTGTTTTTCTTTCTGATTTTCTCGATTTAGAGAAAACGCGGCGCGATCAGTTTGACTACACCGTATCTAAAGATGGTGATTTGGATCATATCGAAGTGGCACCTTTGCTGTTTATCCCTTTTGTAGAGAATGCGGTGAAACACAATCACGACAGCCAAAAGCTATCGTATATCCATCTTTCCTTTAAAACACAAAACAATAAATTGTATTTTGTTTGCGAAAACTCGAAACCAGCAAAAGCCCAAAAGAACGAAAAAATTGGGGGACTGGGTTTGGCAAACATACAGCGGCGTCTTGATTTGCTGTATCATTACGAATTAAAACAAACAGAAACTGACACCAGTTACACTGTTCATTTAACATTAGATTTATGAGATGTATTATAGTTGATGACGAGCCAATTGCTCGGAAAGGGATCCAAAAACTGGTAGAGCAAATCAGCCAATTAACATTACTTGATAGTTTCAATAGTGCGGAAGCTGCTGCAACTTTTATGACCAACCATGCTGTTGATCTTGTATTCTTGGATATTCAGATGCCTGGTATCAACGGTATTGAATTTGCACGGAGCATCCCGAAACAAACCTTAATTGTTTTCACAACCGCCTATTCCGAGTATGCACTGGACAGTTACGAGGTAGATGCGATTGATTATTTAGTGAAACCCATTGATGTGAGCAAATTCCGGAAAGCGGTAGATAAGGCAATTACCTATCACGCACTGCTATTGGACGAGGAGAACAAAAAAATAGATACCATAGAAGAGGACTATATATTTGTGAAATCGGATAGGCGTTTCTTTAAAATCCAATTCAAAGACATCCTTTTTGTAGAAGGATTAAAAGATTACGTCATTATTCAACAAGATGGTAAACGAATTATTACCCACATGAACGTGAAAGCCATGTACGATTTACTCCCCAAAAGCATGTTCATTCGCATCAACCGTTCGTATATCGTTAATAAAAATCAAATTGACTCGTTCGACAACAACGATATATTCATCAAAACCTACGAAATTTCGATTGGTAATTCGTATCGAGATGAGTTCTTTAGTGATATACTAAATAAGTAGAGAAAGGATTTAAGTCCAACAGCCACCTCGTTTCGCCCGAATAGCGAAGCAAAAGTCGAGGTTTAGAATGATGTTTTGTGTTATTTTAGATAAAAGCCACACTTCATCATTATAAGAATAGGTTAAAGCCTATTCTTATAATGATGATGTGTGGCTTTTAACGTGCTGAACTGTTACCTCCGTTCATCATTAGTACTATATAAACACTACACATAAGCGTATTATACGATCATGGAAAACACGTTTAATCAGTAAAAACATCCGAAATATGACAATAACCACTAATTATAACCCCTCTAAATGGGCTTATAAATAACTAAATAATTTTTAGTTCTATACAAGGGCTCTATTTATACTTCACTATCACGATTTTGAATGCGCTATTATATGTTGATTATCAATGAATAACGAATTTATTCGAGGCTTGTGCTAATGCTGTGGCAACATGCCATATTACATTACCTTGAGATCCTCTGAATGGATGGGTGAAGACACGATGCCAATCGCGTCTTGATACGATGCCAATCGTGTCTTGATGCAATACCAATCGTGTCTTGATGCAATACCAATCGTGTCTTGATACGATACCAATCGTGTCTTGATACAATGCCAATCGTGTCTTGATGCAATACCAATCGTGTCTTGATACAATACCAATCGTGTCTTGATACAATGCCTATCGGGTGAAGACACGATTCAATTGAGTGAAGACACGATTCAATCAAGTGAAGACACGATTCGATCGAGTGAAGACACGATTCGATCAAGTGAAGACACAAGCTGTGCAGTTGTTTGAAAACTAAATGGGAATCTTGAACCTCTGAACTTATGCCCACAAATTAGCTCTAAAATAAATAAACCTGATAGGGTTTCGAATTTGTTTTTTAAATGGTCAAAAATGCGTTTACCGAAGTGGTTATAAACAGTATATATAAAATTTGATCGATTAAAATACATTTACTTATCAGTATTATTTTCACAAGTAAAGATGGGTCTAAATGAGTCATGTGTCCGTTATTTTGAACAAGCCCTTATTACAGCTTGCTCGAAAAAAAAAGTTAAAATACACTTATTTGCACATTTTCCCAAAGTCAATTCGAGCTAATTAAATATATTTAATTAGCTCGGATTTTGTTTTTCTCACATTTGTATTGATAAATGATTTATATTTGGACTTGAACTGGCTGTTTAATTCGTATGCGGAACGATGTTTTCCGAATATGGAAAGACAAAATCAAAAATAAATCTTTTTATTTATTAATATAAATCTTTTTCTATTATGAGAACATTCAACCATATTGGTATCCCCACTACCGAAGACAAAGTGGGTGCAGTGTATAACGAGGGAATGAAAGTTTGGTTAACCGATTTTACAGCCAGCGAAAACCGTATTGAGTTTTTGAAGTTTGAAGAAGGTTCGTGCATGCCCGATCTAGTCCAAACTACAGCCCACATTGCCTATCAAGTACCTTGCTTGGCTACAGCTACCGAAGGCGCAAAAGTGATTTATCCAATCACTTATTGCAACGAAAACCTCTCTATTGCTTTTATTGAAGAGGAAGGTATAGCCATTGAGTTAATGGAAATGAAATAACACAAACACACAAACATAAAAACAATAAAGCGATGGAGAAAACAAAGTTTATCAACAAACCAGAAGATATTACAGCCGAATTACTAGAGGGTTACGTATTAGCCTATAAAGATCAAGTAGCTTTGGCTGCCGAAAACATTGTGGTACGAGCTGTAGCTAAAAGTACCGATAAGGTGGCTATTGTTACCCTTGGCGGATCAGGACACGAACCAGCATTGAGCGGTTTTGTGGGCGAAGGCATGCTTGATTGTTCGGTGGTGGGCGATGTATTTGCCGCACCAGGTGCACAACGCTTGTTTCAAGCACTTCAGCTATTTAAACGCGATGCGGGCATTTTATTGGTGGTATTGAACCATTCGGGTGATGTGATGAGTGCCAACATGGCTTGTCAGCTTGCCGAACGTCAAGGAATTAAAGTAAAACAAATTATTACTCATGACGATATGAGTGCAGGTATTGGTGCCGCCGACGAAGACCGACGAGGTTTAGCTGGATGTATCCCCTTGTATAAAATAGTGGGCGCAGCTGCCGAAGAAGGTAAAAGTCTTGATCAATTGATCGAAATCGGCGAGCGTTTCAACAAACAAGTAATCACCTTAGCGGTAGCTATGGGCTATTGCTCGCATCCACAAAACGGTGCTGTTGTGTGCGATTTGCCTAAAGGCGTGATGGAAATTGGTATGGGGCAACATGGAGAAGGTGGCGGCGGACAAAGTCCGTTAATTTCGGCTGATGATACCGCTCAACGTATGGTCGATATTTTGCTTCAACAAGTTAAACCTGTATCAGGGGACAAAGTACTGTTATATATCAACGGAGTGGGTGCAAGTACACACATGGAATTAAGTATTGTGTTCCGCAAGGCTCATCAAATATTGACAGTAAAGGGTATTGAAGTAGTTGATGGGAAGATAGAAGAGTTGCTAACCGTACAAGAGCAATCGGGTTTCCAAATGATTTTGGCAAAATTAGATCCTGATCATGTGAAGTTACTCAAAAATCGATCGAATGCACCTTATTGGACTAGAAACTAGTTCGTAGTGGTTAATGATTAGTGGTTAATGATTAGTGGTTAGAGGTTAAAGGCTTCGCAAGTAGTGGTTAATGATTAGTGGTTAGAGGTTAATGTGAATAGCTGAATACAAAACCACTCACAAACCACTACTTGCGAAGCCACTAACCATTAATCACTAACCACTAACCACTACTTGCGAAGCCATTAACCACTAATCATTAACCACTAATCACTAATTATGTATTTCTATTTTACTTTATTGACTTTTGCTTTATTGGCTTGCACTGCTCCAGGTACCTCAAAATGCAAATAATTTGGACATGCCTTCGAGTGTATTTACAAATATTGTACAGCGGAAAAAGTGTACGCACATTTAGTAATCAAGAGGTTAAAAAAGAACAAATTGACAGTTTGTTACTTGCAGCTATGGCGGCACCCAGTTCTAGGAATGTGCAACCATGGTTGTTTTATGTGGTACGAAACGACAGTATAAAAAAAGCATTTGCCGAGGGTTTACCTACAAAAATATTTCCCAGGGCATCGGTTCTGATTGTGGTTTGTGGCAATTCTACCTTGAAAAATGAAGAACCCGATCAGTTATTTAACTGGTCGTTAGATTGTGCAGCAGCATCTCAAAACATTCTTTTGGCAGCACAATCCATGGGTTTAGGTGCAGTTTGGACAGGAGTATATCCTTATAAAAAAAGAATAGAGGTAGTGCAAAGAGTACTCAATTTGCCCGAAAATATTATCCCTTTAAACATCATTCCCATAGGGTATCCAGCAGGAAACGAGCGAGCAAAAAACAAATTTGATACCACTAAAATTATTTGGCGATAGGTAGAAAACAAGGCATACCTTGTCTACAAACCTAATTTTCAATTCTCATTTAACAGAAATAAAAAAATGAAAGAACTTAGCTTAGATGTATTTAAAAAGATGATGCAAAACGCATTGAAAAACATTAAGGAACGAGAAGCCGAATTTTCGCAATTAGATGCTATAATTGGAGATGGCGACCATGGGCAAGCTATTGTTGCAGCTATGACTTCAATTGTGAAAACAGCCGAAAGTGGCACCGAATTTAAAAAAATGCTCAATGATATCGGCTTCAATGTGATGTTGGATGTAAGTGGGTCGACCAGTACGTTATTAGGTGCATTCTTTTTGGGAATGAGCGATTGCGTAACATCGACTAGCACTTTAAATGCAGCTGAAGTGAAAGCCTTATTTGCTGGCGGATTGGCAAATGTAAAAAAACAAACCAAAGCCACTGTGGGCGATAAAACAATGATGGACGCTTTGATTCCTGCAGTCGAAGCGATGAACACCACAGTGTCTGAAGATATTCAATTGATTTTAAATGCTGGTGCCAAAGCCGCACAAGAAGGTGCACAAGCCACTATAGCAATGAAAGCCAATTTTGGACGTGCACGTAACTATGGCGAGAAATCAATCGGATCAGCCGATTCAGGAGCCACATCTTGGGCGTGTATGTTTGCAGCATTTGCAGAGTCGGGTGCACACTAAACGTTTTTTTCGTTTTTACACCAAACGCACCATAATTCATTCATAATTCATCATTCATAATTTATAGCTATGGCAGATTTAGATGGCATTATTGCCAACAAAGACAAAGATTACGGTATTGGGATACCGGTACAAAATCAAAATTTCTTTTTAAAAGGTTCGGACAATTACGACTGGGGCATGAAAAATCGTCTCAGCAGAATATTTCATCCAGACACAGGGCGTACGGTGATGTTGGCCTTTGATCATGGGTATATTATGGGTCCCACCTCGGGCTTAGAGCGTTTGGATCTTTCGATTATCCCTCTCATAAAATATGCCGACTCACTGATGTGTACCCGTGGTGCCTTGCGTACCATTGTTCCTCCAACGAGTAATAAGGGTATTTGTTTGCGTTATTCGGCTGGTTCTACCATGTTGACCGAATTAAACAACGAATGTATTTTGGATATTAACGATGCTTTGCGTGTCAACGCTTCGGCTTTGGCTGTAATGATTTCGGCTGGTGGTACATTTGAAGCCAAAACAATCGAAAACCTTGTGCGGACTGCCGATTATGGTTATAAATACAGTGTGCCAACAATGGCAGTAACGGCAGTGGGGACAGAAATGGCTCGAGATGCTCGGTACTTTGGTTTGGCTGCACGTGTAGCCGCCGAAAATGGTGCCAATATTGTAAAAACGTATTATACCGAGACTGATTTCGCTAAAGTAATCAATGCTTGCCCTGTACCGATTGTAATAGCTGGTGGTAAAAAACTAGAAGAACTAGATGCTTTAACACTCTGCTATAAAGCCATTAACGAAGGGGCTGCAGGTGTTGATATGGGACGAAATGTATTTCAAAGTACATCGCCAATAGCCATGATCCAAGCGGTGCGTGCAGTGGTTCACGAAAACCTTACGCCCGAACACGCATTCCAATTGTTTCAAGATTTGTCATAAGAAATTATGAATTATGCGAATTAACAGTTGAAAAGCGCAAATTACGCCGAACTACGTATACCCTCATGTGATTAATCTGTCTCGGTATTCTTTAATCCCAGGGCTTTCGCCCTGGGCTGGAGTCAATGCCATTAAGTTAAGGCGTAATAGATTGATAATCAAATTTAATCAGACTCATAATAATGTCACCCCGGGGGGGGTTTGATGAATTTGGCTATCTAGTTCGCTGTAAATCAAATACTTTCCATTTTTTTAAACATAAATCAGTCAGGTAATTGATTTTTAATATCCTAAAATGATTCGACAAACTTTTGCCAATAGTAATCGGAACCCCCAGCGGGGGGTGACATTATTGTAGAACTAGATAGCCAAGATTAGTCAGAACCCCAGCGGGGTGACATTATTAAAGCATTTTATTTTGTTTTAATTACTGTTTATCAAACTGTTACGTATACTAAATTCATCACTCCTTAACTTAATGGTGTCATTGGAAGAATATGAGGTATGTATAAGGATTATAATGTCGCATTATTACCTTCGTCTTGGAATAGGTTGGTAATAAAAATTTGTACATATACTATTGACTTTAGATCGAGAAAAAAAGCCTGAAAAACCGAAAATGGGGACAAGAGATTGGTTGCCTAGGGCGAAAGCCCTTGGAGTTCAGATTAAAATAAGTCTATCTTGATTAGAAATGGAATTAATAGATTTAGGCATACCTTATGCTCGAACTTGCGCTTTTCAACTGTTAATTTGTATAATTCATAACTCTATTTACATAATTCATAATTAATTCATAACTCATGTTAAAAACACTTTCTTATTTTGCGATCAGTGCAGTGCTAGTGATCGCCTGTAAAAATCAAGATACTCAACTCTTGTTGGGCGGATCGGGATGGAACAAAATTGTGATTGTTGATAAGGCTACGAAAAACATCGAATGGGAGCATCCGCTGGAAGCTGGTCAGGAATGTAATTCGGTGGCTTACACTAGCGATGGACATATTCTATATGCTTATTCGAAAGGGGCTAAACTAATCAATAAAAAGATCACCAAACGATTTGGGATATCGCAGCACCAGATAGTTGCGAATTACAAACAGCATCGATATTGGATAACGGTAATTATTTATTGGCTTGGTGCGGTCGACCAGCGACCATATTAGAGGTAAATAAAGACGGAAAAGTATTGTCGACCACTACTTACGACACAGGGATCGAAAATCCACATGCCCAATTTCGTCAGGTAAGTAAAAATAAGAGGGGAAACTATTTGCTGCCTCTTTTTGCCACGTCCGAAGTGCGCGAAGTGAATCCGAAAGGCGAATTGGTGAAATCGGTAGTAGTGGGTGGTACGCCTTTCGCGGCGGTTCCACTAGCTAATGGCAATCACTTGGTAGCTTGTGGCGATGGGCATTATTATATCGAATTGAATTATGATACCGAAAAAGTGATTCGGAAAATAGGGCAAAACGATATTGAAGGTGCATCTCTTTTCTTTGTGGCAGGTTTAAGTCCAACCAGCGCAGGCGGTGAATATATTTGTAATTGGCAAGGACATGGGGGTGATGCGGAAGCCAATAAACTTCCTCAACTGATCGAAGTTGATAAAAATGGCAAAATGATTTGGTCACTCAACGATAACGCCCGCTTCGGGATGATTTCGGCAATTAGCCAAATAAAGTAAGAAAGTTTCGTCAAACAAAACCCAGTTTTCATTAAAATTGGTCTTTAGCCCAAATAAAAAAGATCAATTATTTTCTCATACAAACGTATCGGTTATTCTTGAACAAGTCCATAAACACTGTATCCACACAAGCTAGAATAGCATTGTTGGACAAAAGTTGAGGTCTGAAAGGTCGACATATTTTAACCTAGGCTTTACCTAGATTAAGGTATGTCGACCCTTCAGACCTCAACTTTTGTGGCTATTCGCATAGCCCATTGTTCCAATCGGGTTTACGTGAATGTCCGATTTATGAACAAGCCCGAGCCAAACCGTTCAAGATTATGACTTCAGTAATTCTTCCATTTTTGCGGAAAGCTCTGTTTTTGTAGCTGCACCTACGTGCTTGCTAACCACTACGCCTTTTTTCAAAAAAACGATAGTCGGAATATTTCGTACACTAAATTTTGTAGCAATTTCGTTGTTATCGTCAACGTCTACTTTTCCTACAATAGCTCTACCTTCATATTCGGTAGCTAACAGGTCAATATTTGGTGCAATTTGTCTACAAGGACCACACCAAGGAGCCCAAAATCAAGTACAACTGGTAAATCACCATCGATTATTTCGGTAAAATTTGTTTTATCTACTACTAATGCCATTTTGATAAAAATTAAATAAATACTATTTTCTGTCTTAACAACAAGCAAAGATAAACAAAGTTCAGCAAACTTTACTCAGAATTATGAATTAACAGTTGAATAAGCTATTTCTAGCAAAAGCCCTGCAAGGATGCATTGGTTAAGGCACTCGCTTTGCTCGTTTAGTTCTAGTTAAGGCACTCGCTTCGCTCGTTTACGGTAGATAGCACTAAGGACACTAAGGACAAAGGGGCACAAAGGGATACAAGGCAAGATCGATAATTCACAATTCATAATCCATAATTGTTTTCTAAATATTACCTTTGTGTTGTAGATATTACATTTTTAACTAAAGTTCAGACAATGCTCATTAACAATTTTACTGATAATGACTTATATAAGTTCTCTGTAATGTATGCCATTCAGAAACTTTATCCTAAAGCAATCGTCAAATACCAGTTCTTTAATCGAGGACAAACACAGTTTCCCCAAGGTTTTGCTGAAGCTTTGCGACAAGAAGTCAAAAATATGGAGACCCTACGCTTGAGCGCAGAAGAAAAACAATTTATCGAAAAACGTTGTTATTTCTTTGATCCTGTTTTCTTTGACTTTCTTGCAGGCTACACCTATAATGCAAAAGAAGTGCAGATAGAGCAAGATGGAGGCGAGTTAAAAGTGGTGATTGAGGGATATTGGTACAGAACCGTACTTTGGGAAGTGCCATTAATGGCAATTATTTCCGAACTATATTTTAAGATGACTGGTGCTATACCTCTCGATTTTGAAGCAAAAACGATTGAAAAAGCAAAGAGTTTGAAAAACTTAGCGTACGATTATTCCGATTTTGGAACCCGCCGTCGTTTCTCATTTGCGGTACACGATACCGTTGTGGGGATATTGAAAGCACATTCGTTGGAGTATTTTAAAGGCACCAGTAATGTGTATCTCGCAATGAAATATGACACCATACCTATTGGTACCATGCCACACGAATGGTTTATGTACCATGGTGCTTTGTTTGGATACCGTGCAGCCAATGTAAAAGCCCTTGATGCTTGGGTAGATGTGTTTCAAGGAAGTTTGGGAATAACGCTTACCGACACTTATACCAGCGATTCGTTTTTTCAATCATTCGGGTTAAAACATGCCAAATTATTTGACGGTGTGCGTTGCGACAGTGGCGATCCGCTGATGTTTACCGAAAATATCATTCAATTTTATCTAGCGAATCGGATAGACCCGATGTCCAAAACAATTGTTTATAGCGATTCGCTGACCGTAAATGAAGTAGCGCGCATTAAGAAAAGTATAAACGGACGAATCCATGATGTGTATGGAATTGGTACTTATTTTACCAAATGACGTGGGTGTGAAACCATTAAATATGGTGATTAAACTGACGCATGTGAAAGCCGATAATCATCATGACTATTTTGAAGCCATTAAATTGTCAGATGTACAGGGTAAGAATACGGGGAATGAACGCGAAATAGCAATCTGCAAATTGACTTTAGGAATTAATTGAGTCATGTAAGGCTGGTATACCTTGTTTCGATATTTGCGACATTATTCGGAGGCATCAAGCTGATGTAGTGTATCAACGTGCCCTGCACTAATTTGAAGTGCACCTATAATTTGTAACGCAAAAATAATGATGCATTGTAATAATAGATTAACTATCTTTGTCCATTAAAACGGGGAATAATGATAGAAAGACCAAAAATACAACGTAATGACGATGAGCCACAGAAAGCAATTCTGGTTGGTTTAATTACTGACAAACAGAGTATTGTGCAAGTTGATGAATATCTTGACGAGCTGGCTTTTTTGGCGGAAACCGATGGCGCAATAGAAGTAAAGCGCTTTATTCAACGATTGCCATACCCTGATCCCAAAACATTTGTTGGTTCAGGCAAATTGAATGAGATCAAATTGTACATGGAGGAACATGAGCTTGAATTGATTATTTTTGATGACGAATTAAGTCCATCACAATTAAGAAATCTTCAACGCGAATTAAAATGCGACATACTTGATCGGACAGCATTGATACTCGATATTTTTGCAAAACGAGCTAAAACTACCTATGCCAAAACTCAAGTTGAGCTGGCACAATACCAATATATATTGCCACGTTTAACGAAGAATGTGGACGCATCTTGAACGTCAACGAGGTGGGTTGAATATGCGTGGACCTGGGGAAACTCAGTTGGAAACTGATAGACGTATTATATTGGACAGGATCGCTAAATTAAAAGAACAGCTTAAAAAAGTAGATAAACAAATGGCCTCGCAACGAGGAAA